>QEPC01013438.1:2952931-2968687 GCA_003113815.1 Sphenodon punctatus | reverse complement strand
GGGGGGGGGGGGGGGGAGGGTTTGTTTTTTTTCTCCATTGATTTCAATGGGAAATCAGTGGGAAAAAACCGGTACCGGTATACCGGTATTAATCCGGTATGCCGGTATTTTGAAATCCGGGAACCGGTAAATCCGGGAACCGGTATTTGCCCGGATGTCCCACCCCTACCTGAAGCCCTCTCACGATCTCCCCTAACGACTGCGTATAAATGTTAAACAAGAGGGGGGACAGAATAGCACCCTGCGGGACTCCACATATGAGGTCCCGGGGAGAAGACGTACACTCCCCCCAAGACCACCCGGTGAGTTCTCCCGGCCAGGAATGAATGAAACCAGTCCAAGAACATCCTGCCAATCCTGGCACGGTCCCGCAGGCAAGTCACCAACACCTCATGATCAACTGTGTCGAATACTGCCAAAAGGTCTAGCAGGACCAGTAAGGTGTGACAACCCTGGTCCAACACCAGACGGAGATCGTCAAGCAAGGCCACCAATGCAGTCTCTGTACCATACCCAGGCCAAAAACCAGACTGAAAGGGGTCAAGGAAACCGGTGCGGTCCAGATGTTCCTGGAGCCGCTGTGCCACAGTCCATTCAATAACCTTCCCTAAAAAGGGAATTAGCAATTAGCAATAGCCCATTACCTAACATTACCTAATTTCTGGCTGGCCAGAATTTTTTTGTTATTGTTTTAAAAAAAGAAAACTGAGTACATTAGCCCCTTACAAGGACCAGGTTTGAACCCCTAGCCAGCTGATTTTTTTTCAAAAGAAATACTTAAAAATAATTGCCTCAAATGGAGGTTTTTTTAAAGAATTCCAGACTGAGTTTTCACCCAGGTACTGGAAACCCTATTCTTCCTGAAAGGAGAAGAGTCATGAATGTGTCAGAGAATCCCTTCTCTCTCTTATGGGAGGGGGGTGCTCTGATCTAGCCTGGGGCAAACTATTTGGCTGGTCTGGCTTTTAAGGCTAGAGAATTCAACTCATTGTACCACTGATGACTTGCAAATTGCTCTCCCTCACCCCTCCCTTTCTAATCCGGGACTTTAGAGCAGTTTCCCTGGACAGATAACAAAAGAGGTGTGAAATCAGGGAAATCCTGGAAAATCATGAACACTTGAGAGGTCTGGGAATGAAGGTCAGGAAATCTGGCTTCCGTGCTCCTTCTGAGTGACCTTGGCAAGTCATGGCATTTCCTGGTGACCCTCTAGTTTCTCTTCAACACCAGGAAATCCCTGGTCCTCACCCACTACTTGCTCTCTCTGTGAAGTCCTCCCAGGCTTCCACTTCCCTTTCATATTAAGTTTAAAGTCAAAGAGGCTTGAAGGCTCTGTACTCCTCTATTTAGCTCCTCGTCATCATCACAATTCACCTTCACTCATCCCAGTAAGCCCATTTCGCCTCCCCTTTAGGGCACTTAACATACTCTTGCTTGCAAGTTGGATGCCTAACTCGGTACGTCTCCTCATGCCTAGAATGCCCTCCCTGACTCAGCGCACCAAATACCCATAATTGTTGCCATTCAATTCCCTCCAGAAAGCTCTCACTCATTCCACAAGGCCCACAAATGTTAACCATTGTCCGTACGCTTTCATCACCTCATAACTAAAAGCACACACATGCTCTAAGTTAGCATCATCTCCTGGGTCTCCCCAAGCATTCTTGCACTGACTGCTCAAGATTTCAAGCTTTTTACATCAGGGACATCTTTCTTCATTAGGTCTCCCTCTACACACAAAAACCATTGAAACTTACACCTTCAGAACATTTCTGTAGCTATGCCTCAGAGCAACTGTATTTAACTAAAGAAAACTTAAGAATATTGCTCACCCTGTATTTCAAATGACAAAAATACATGCCAATTTAAAGAATACGACTAGCAAGCCTGGACCAAAACCACCTCAAACTGCAGACATTCTCAAGTGCTTTTGTGGCTTAGACCCATTTCCTCTTCTTCCATTTCTTTCACCAAGAGGAAGAAAGTTCATGGTGTATCATTCTCTGTCACATCCTCACACTCCCCAGAGTCTCCTGCTCCTCAAACTGGGCTGGCTCTTTCTCTCGTGCTGCCCCCTACATGCAGAATTCCCTCCCTGAACACAATGTTTTCACATGTGACGGCACTCGCCGCCACCAAAGACTTACCCAGGTGGCGGTGGGCTGGGCACCGTCTCCCCGGTAGGGGCCTGGCCACTGAGCTAACGTGATGGTGGCCGGGCCAGGGATGTGCGTCTGCCTGGAGCCGCCCTCCACACAGCAGCCCACCCCCCAGCTGTGGTGGCTAATGATGGCTGCCATGGCACCAGGATTCACTGGGACTCCAGACTGGGTCCAAGTAAAGCAGGTTTTTAAACATGAAAGTCTGTTTTACGCTGGGTCTGGTGACTGGATCCCGACTCTGATGGAGGCTAACATGGGCTGTAATTCAGGCATTTCCCCCAAGTCACAGCCTGAGCTACCCTCCACCATGGTCAGGAATTGAATCCAGCATGGGGAACATCTGGTGGGCACCTTTCAACACGATAGTGGCCCCCAGTTTAAACGGTGCTAAAGCAGGTTAAACTAGGCTACCATCACATTTGAAAACATCCATATGCTCTGCTCCCTCCTGACCTTCAAACCCCCCTAAAACCATACCACTTCTATCAGACTTTCCCTAGCTGTTCATTCCCATAGACTAAAAATGCAGTCCTATCCTCCAGAATCCGCTTCCTCTCTTTGTAACTAAGTTAGGCACATGCACCTGCAATCCTCAACTTCATGAATGTCTCCCGGTCTCTTCCTATGTTCGCCCTTCCATGTCCATCCTAGAATGTAAGTCTCCAGGGTTGGGACCTGTCTCAAGTCCTGGCTGTTTGGCACCAGGTATATTGCTGGTGCCCTATATGGCCTGGGTCCTGCCTATCTGCAGGATCACCTCCCCCCTCGTCCTAGATCGGCCCCTGCAGTTGACCGGGAGCACCCTCCTCAGGGTCCCCGAGTTTTTCGGGCGATGAGGCGGGCATTCTTGGTAGGGATGTGCGAACAGAACGCGGTTTGGATGTTCGGCCCGAAAACCAAGTTCGGGTTTGGGCGTTCGGTTTGGCGGAGTTCGATTTGGCTGAACATTTGGAAAATCGGTATCGATATCGTTACTGATATCGATACCGATTTTGAAGATTTTATTTTCTGTATCGGTATCGTTTGGACCTGAAACACTTAAGTTTGTTATTTTTAGATCTTGATATATTGTTAATGCTTGTTTTTTAAAAAAATATTATACAAGTTATATCTGTTACCAGCTGAGTTTGACCTGGTCAATCTTTTATCCCTCTGTGCGCTGCTTCTGGCAGGTGGCAGAATCTCATTGTATGTTTGTATATACAGCTTGTCAGATCCCTACCTGACAGCAGCAGCACACGTAGCGTACTAGCCCCAAGATGTGCCAGCAGGGTGTCAACTTGCAGAGAGCCCCCCAGGAGGACTCCTGGGGATCACATCAGTAATGGGGGACATTGGTGGCCCTGGAGGAACATCATGTCTCCAAAAATCAGGCCTGTGGAGTTTGGGGCGTGGTGATGGGTTCTGACTGCTGCTGCCACTCCACTGGCACAGCCCCTACCACGTGCCCCATTGCCCGCCTTACGGGCAGCAGACTGGCCTCTCCTACTTCCCTTCTTGATGTCTTCCAAACCAAAGAATGCACACAAAGATGTGTTTTTATTTTTATATATATATATATATATATATATATATATATATATATATATATATATATATATATATATATATATTATATTGTATGTTTATACAATATGTTGTAAGCTGTCCCAAGCGGCTGTAGCAGGATTAAATGAAATAAATGTAATGAAACAAATAAATATATAATACTACCACCAAACTATTTGGGAATGTGTACCTTTTAGTATTTTCTTCTTTCACTGTTTACAGGAATTGCCAGTATACAAAAAATCTAGAATGCTTAAGCAAAAATATAAATGTGATCTGCCCTGTTGTCAACCTTGTGACACTGCTTTTTGCTCTTCCCTTAATTTATTTAGGTGGCCAGCTCTTTGGAGCAGAGACCATTTACCCCTACCGGTTGGGACATGATCTAGCACAATGGAACCTGTATTTTGACTGAGGCTTTTGGGTGCTACTGAAATAAAGTGTAATTGTTCCAATCCATTTCTAATTTAGATCTCTCTCCCCTGGAAACACCACGAAGGAGACTAGAGAAGGGGAAATTAAGAAAAAGCTGTACGGGAAAACATTCTAATATGAAAAACCATCTGCTAAATGTCAGATAGGAGTTCAGTCCTTCCTATCCTTATGCCGTATGTTCTAGAACACGGCTATAAAAGGCGGGATGTGTTACAGTGAAAGTTTCACGAAGCTGATTTTGAAAGAAATTAGATTAAGACTAAGGTATATTTTCAATTTTAAAATGTAAAGACACTCCAGCATACACTTTAGAACTCCATTAAAATTAACTCTCTCTCAGGTGGTTGAGTGCTAAGAGTCCTGTAACGCAGGCAAAGTATGAATTCATGGAATATTAAATATGCCTCTACATAAACCGCATGATATTATGAAGTGGCATGAGAGGTAGCGAGAGGGCACATGACTGGCTGTTAGTCATGTCACACAAGGCATAGCTGTGCTCATACTGCTGGCAGCCACCTGCTTTGGGTTTGGAGTCTAGTTGAGTTTTATTTCACAAGACCAAATCTAATTTCATTTCACCAGACTCTTGTGGTGCAGAGGGCCATGGTTGCAAGCTTCCAAACCCTCTGTTTTGAGATCACTACTACTGCTAGCTCTCCCTCCCTTCTCTTCCCTCCCCTCCACCCTCACCCCCCAAATGGCATTTAACACTCAGGAGCCAGGACACAAAACCCATGAGACTGTAATAAAAGCCATGCGATGCTGAAAGTAATTGGTGTTCTCATTATGCGCATTTTAGGTTCTGAGCTTTTAAATGTTCACCTTTCCACCTCAGCTACGAGGGCTGGAAGCAAACACTTATTAAAAAGGAGGGGGGGAAAGGAAAAGGAATTTAAACAAAGTGAGCAGAAAGATTCTCACACAACTGCTTCTTTTAAAAAAATATTTTAAAATGCACTTAACACTGAAAGACTTGTGATAACTTATAACACTGCATCCGACTTCACTTTGCAGAAGCCCAGCAGAGAGTTGCAGAGGGGAAAAGGATCTGGTCAGGAGGACATTCCAGGCAGCGTGTTTTCTAGGGATTATGGCTCTCTTTGGGTGGCTGAAATCATTAGGCCGTTAGCCCTTCGTCTTTCAACATCTGAGATGTACAATAATCACTCTGATATGCACCGGCTGTCATGGCACATTTTTTAATTGCATGTGTGTGCATATACACACATACAAATCTTTAGCCTGGCTGTCATTAGCTACACTTATCTGTTTTTCGCCTCATAGTCTGCCCGCCACTGACTGCAGCAGGGTTCATCAGGAAGCTCCATCTTACACACTGTTACTGTGAACCAACAGATGAGGCATAAATCCCATTAGAATAGAGTCCCAAGTATTAAAACACTTTTTTTGTCCAAGTCATTTTTAATATCTAAAATATTTCAGCTTGCTGCTGTGACTAAGATTCATCTCTAACACTCAGGTGAATAAACAGATTTATTTTTTTCCCTTTAATGGTGTGTTTACTTTGTCTTTTATCATAAGTTTTAAACTTTTCCAAGCTCCAGAAACCAGCGGGAATCCAAAGTAGAGGCATTCCAACAAAAACATAGTTTCAGACCCAAATCCATCCAAACAGCTAAAGACAAAAATAATGTCTAAAGCACTAAGCCTGAAAAAGTTGGAGGTCGCGACACTCACATTAAGAGCTACAGTGAGAAAACTGAAATATCTTCTCTCTTAAAAAGTGTCCTATTTATTATTATGTTCATATCCAATTAATTATAAATACTCCAAGGTCCAGATCCTACAAAAGGCTCTGGCTTCATGCATTCTTCCAAGTGTTCAAGTAGATGCATCCGTTTGCAGGATTTGACCCTAAAAAAAACAGGCCTCTGAGAAATACGAGTCTTTGGTAACGCTTTCACTGGAGGTTCTTTTAAAGGGAACATACTGAGAAGGAGGTACCATAAAGATGTGATTTTTTTTTCCATGTGCTTCATTAATAGTTTGATCGTAGCTACGTTCCTCTAAAGTTCCCTTCGCCGCCCGAATGGCGGCGACGGGTCATTGTCGCGCCTCTCCCCCCATTCCCGGAGAGAGGCACAGCAGCGGAGGCCGTGGCGAGCGGGCTTGTTAGAAAGCCCCTCGCCGGTGTGTGCTGGTTGCTGGGCAACCGTCCTGCAAGTGAGGCGGCGCATGCGCGCCTCATTGGACATTGAGGACCCCGCCCTCGTTAGAAGGGGCGGGTCCTCTGAGAAGCCGCGTGGCGGCAGTTAGAGCGGGCCTGTCGGAGAGGCAGCAGCTGCATCGTTCCGCTGCTGCATCCCAGGCCTCGTGCGTGTCTCCCCGCTCCAGCTGGTTGCGCCGACGATATGGGGCGCACGAAGAAGAAAGGCAGTGGGGGGGCAAACAAGACGGCCCGGGATCGGAGAGCCGCAGAAGCAATGAGCCTTATAGAGGAGGGGGACAGGGGTTGTGAGCCCCTCCCCCCCCCGTCCAGAGCCGCCATGATGGAGCGGCTGCAAGCATGCGAGGCCCTGTTAGGGGCCCGGAGACGCCCCACGGAGCTGGAGAATCCAGCGGGTCGGGGTGAAATGCCGGGGCCCAGTCGGGTAATCCCTGGGCTGGGGGCGGATGGAGCTGAAGCTGGAGGGGAATTGCAGCAGGGGGGGACAAGAAGGAAGAGAGTTGTGTCCCCCCCTGCACGGTACAGGGATGAAGCCTTACCAGGCCAACAGGCTGAGGAACTCCCAGGCGAGCAGGAGCAAAGGGGGCTCCAGAGCCAGCAAATGCAAGGGGGAGTCAGGAGCCTGGGGGCCCAAGGCACAGCAGCAGGGGTAGGCCCCCTTTCACAGGCCTTGTACCCCGGGGTTCCCAGGGTGGGATCATCTCTGGGGGTTCAAGTGAGTGGGGTGGTGGATACCCATGGTGTTCCTGGTTTGGCACAATTCCAGGATTCTGGGTCTCAATGGCTGTCACCAGGAATGGTGGATCAGGCCTCTCAGGCAGGGGGCCTTGCGCCCCCTGGTGTCTCAATGTTTCTACAGGATGACCGATCACCTCCCATCAATCGAAGGAGGGTCGAAGCTGCAGCCGAGAATGAAGAGGCAGAGAACCGGGACATCTGGAGAAGGATACAGGCTATCGAGCAAGAGCTTAGGGGCGAGAACAGGAACGTGGCAGTTAGCACTCCGCAGAACGCGGGGGGACAGACATGGACTCAAGAGAGCAGAGCACCAGGTGAGGGGAGATCCCCGAGTGGGGAAGGAGGTACCCGGGGTGGGAACACGGGAGTGATAGGAGTCAGGGCAGGGGAAAGGGATGCTGGTAGGCCTCGAGAGGAATTCCCAGGAATGCCCCAGGGGGGGCGGCCCGAGCTAGCAGCAGGTGCGCAAGAGGGGGCAGGGACAATGCCAACCCCAGCAAATGGGACACCGCAATTGGTCTACTGGAACGGGTCCTGGGTCTGGATGACCCCGGCAATTGTACCCCAGGCCCCTTTAGTGGGATTGACAAACCTAGGGGGGTGTCTCCCCCAATGCATGCCGCCCGAGACCCTCGTCGTGCCGCCACAAGCGAGCGGGGGCCCGCCAGGGAGGGAACAAGGAAGTGAAATCGCCAGTAGCCTGGGGGCGGGACAGGAGGCTATAGGCGCAGCCAACACAGGGGTAGGAATGCAAGTAGAGAGACGCCCACCACCACCTCCTGGGGGGGCTATTCCTAGTGTAGCGGCCCCTTTTGGGGCGCATTTATTACCGGCGGTAAAGGATAAGATAATAAAAGGGGAATATGTGGACATTTATGCTCTCCTCTTTAGTGATCCCATTTTGGATCACTCTGAGACGGAGGAAGGGAAGGAGAAAGAAAAGTTTAAGCGCCCCAAGGCCGATCGCAATTGGGCAAATTGGACATCGGCCTTCGCTGTTTACATGGGGGTGATACTTCAGGCTGACCCCAGTCGGGGCTTGGAGCTCCATAAGTATGCGGACATTGTCCGCAGGGCTTATGGAACCGGGCCCGTGGGTGCGTGGTTGAGGTATGACGAGGCGTTTAGGCATAGGGCCGCCACCACCCCAGGATTGCGATGGGACGTGCACGCTCCGGACCTCTGGTTGGAGTGCATGGTAGATGTCACTCGGGCGCCCAGGGCAGACAGTGGGCACCCTTTGGTCCGGGGTGGGGTAGGTTGGGGGCAAGATTCCTTTCGGGGGGATGGAAAAAGGGGCAACCAGAGCAGCCCAGGCCCCTGTTGGGAGTATAACAAGACCGGCCGGTGTAATAGGCAGGTGTGCAGATTCCGGCATGTATGTGCAAATTGCTGGGGTGGCCACCCAGAGATTAACTGCTCCCGGCCAAGGCAAAAGGGTGGAAAAGGGGGATATAGCCAAGGGCGAGCAGGAGGAAAAGGCGCCCCCCCCTCCTCGGGAGGGACACGGACAGGAAAGGGGCCCGACCCCGGTCAAAATTGACCAGCTAGAACGGGCACTACGAGGGCATCCTGATAGGGCGGAGGTGGAGTACATAGTGGAAGGTTTTAGACGGGGTTTTGTTATTCCTGCGGGCTCGGTTTGGCAGCATAAGATGGCTAGGAACCTCAAATCAACAGTGGGGATGGAAGAAGTGGTGGAGGCAAAGATAGGAAAGGAAGTTGCCGAGGGTAGGGTCGCTGGACCATTTGATCGCCCGCCCTTCGGCAACCTGATCATATCCCCGTTGGGAATAGTGCCTAAAAAAGCAGAGGGGGAATTTCGTTTAATACACCACTTGTCTTACCCTCGGGGAGGTTCTGTTAATGATGCCATCCCAAAGGAACTTTCAACCATTAAGTATGCGTCATTTGACGAAGCGGTTGACAAGGTGAGAGCGATGGGGAAAGGTGCGCTAATGGCAAAGTGCGATGTAAAATCTGCATTTCGTTTGTTGCCGGTGCACCCTGGCAGTTTTCACCTGCTAGGATTCCAGTTCCAGGGACGGTATTATTATGACAGAGCCATGCCGATGGGTTGTGCAATCTCTTGCTCTGTGTTCGAGCGATTCAGTACCCTAATAGAGTGGATGTTTACCCGAAGGCTTAAGGGAGGAGCCGTGTCCAAATACCTGGACGATTTTTTGATAATTGGCCACCCTCGGGCTGGGGAATGTGCTGCAGCCTTACGTTTATTTCAAGGTGTGGCCGCCGAGATTGGGGTCCCCTTGGCCCCTGAAAAAACAGAGGGGCCATCAACAAAGTTAACATATCTGGGTATTGAATTAGATGCAGAGGCAATGTCATCTAGGTTGCCAGAAGACAAATTGGTTGTATTACGGGACAAAATTAATGAGTGTATGGCATCTCGCAAGATTACAGTGCGGGTATTACAATCCTTAGTGGGGAGACTGAATTTTGCCTGCCGGGTCGTAGCCCCCGGCAGGGCATTCTTATCCAGGTTGTACGTGAAACTGAGAGGTGACTTGCCCCCCCATTTCCGGATACGGGTCACTGCAGAAATGCGCCAGGATCTCAAGGTGTGGCTGACATTCCTGCAAGAGTTCAATGGGGTTAGTTTTTGGAGAGAGCGGTTGCTCCTGCAAACTGACCTACAGGTGCACTCAGATGCAGCGGGAGGGGCAGGTTTTGGCATCTATTTCAGGCGCCATTGGAGTGCAGCCCGGTGGCCCCATGAATGGCGTGAGACCGCCATTACCAGGGACCTCACTTTCTTAGAACTATTCCCCATAGTCGTGGCTGTCATCCTGTGGGCAAATTTATTTGCTAATCGAACCATAGTTTTTTGGTGTGATAACTCCGCAGTGGTCCATATCGTGAACTCGCTCTCTTCCCGGTCCCAGAGGGTCATGAAATTGGTCCGGACGTTAGTGTTAGCATGTTTGAAGGATAACATCCTCTTCACAGCGCGGCACGTCCCTGGAATCGATAACGGCATAGCGGATGCCCTTTCTCGGTTCCAGATGGACCGTTTCCGCGAGCTGGCACCAGACGCCAGGTACGAACCGGACCCGTTACCACCAGGAATCTGGAACCTTGGGAACTAGAGATGCAGGCTACAGTCCAGGGGGCATTGGCCCCTCGCACACAGACTGCGTACGGTAGGGCCTTCCGTGAATTTCAGGAATTTAGAGCAACGAGTGGGTGGGATTTAGGTTTTCCAATAAGGGAACCCGAAGCCATTCAATTTGCCTTATCCCTTCACAAACGAGGTCGGGCGGTCAGCACAATAGCGGGTAAAATAGCTGCCATCACTTTTGTTAGTAGACTTAATGGCTACCCATCACCTGACAACGGTTTCTATTTGAGGCATATGTTAGAGGCATGGGCACGAAGTCAAACGCCGGCCCGTAGACAGCGAACACCAATAACATCCCCTATTTTGGCCCGGTTGGCAGATATTCTGCCCGAAGTGTGCTACGACACTTATGAAACACAGCTGTTTCGCACCGTGTATGTTACTATGTATTTTGGAGGGTTTAGGGTCAGTGAGGTAGTGTGTTCTTCCACCCGGGATACTACACGTGCTGCATTTGGGATCCAGGATTTGGATGTCGGGACAGACAAATTGAAATTGCGCTTACGGCGATCAAAGACAGATCAAAAGGGGCGGGGCCAGATAGTGATACTTTATCAATGCGGCCCTGCTGCAATTTGTCCGGTTAGGCAGATGCAGCAATACATAGGAATCCGCCCGGGTACCCTGGGCGAACTATTCATACACAAGACGGGGAAGGTGGTCACGATATACCAAGTAACATCCATTCTCCGAACTGCCCTACGTAAGTTAGGACTCCCATCACAGGAGTTTGGTACCCACTCGTTTAGGATTGGTGCAGCTACAACTGCAGCGGCAGCTGGATTACCGGAACCAGCGATACAGGCCGTGGGTAGATGGCGGTCAGGGGCGTACAAAAGATATGTTCGCCCATATCAGTAATTGTTTTCTGTTTGTTCCCAGGGGGCAGGGCAAGCAGGGTTCCCCGAATCGAGGTGTGGATCATCGGTCACAGCCTTATACGATGGGCCCGTGTCGCTGCTGCAAAATCTGCAGGTGGTATCCACTTGGGCCTTGCAGATAAATTACATATTACCTGGATGGGAAGGAGCGGGCTTCTGTGGAGGCAGCTCCTTCCCATGTTAAGGGCAGCGGGGTATCTACCTCAGCCAAAATTCTTAGTTATACACCTGGGTGAGAATGATCTCCCCACAAGGAAAGGGGTTAATTTAATAATAAATATTAAGGAGGACATGGAAAAAATCAGGGATTTATTTAAAGGTGCTCACATTGTGTGGACAGATTTGGTACCCAGAATTAGATGGAGCAAGGCGGTAAAACCAGGCAAGGTGGATAAAACTAGGAAAAATGTGAACAGGGAGGTAAGTAAATGGGTAAGAGCAATAGGGGGATCTGTCATTAGGCACACGGGTATTGTCCATACTAGAACAGAACTATACAGAAACGATGGAGTCCACCTCTCAGAGTTAGGGAATGACATGTATTTAGCTGCATTGGCCTGTCAGTTGGAATGTTTGTTGGATATGTAGGCAGGGTGGGGTCGGGTTGGTTCTATGACCACCCCTTAGTGGCAGGGGTTCAGTATGCCATGATAGGTTTTAATAGGGAGGTTTACAAACGACTATGAGTCATCTCCTTAAGAGATGGGGAGATGATACACGGTGTAATGCAGGCACGGCATGCACTGGGGTCAGGTTCCCTGGGAGTGGCGTCTTATCAGGTTCTGCAGGGACAGGCACGGTCTTCGGACCTGAAGAGACGCTTCACTCCTTACTTGCGCCCGTAGTTGGGCTGTTCCCCCTCCTTCGGCCTTGCCCTGTCGAAGGAAGGGATGTTGATGGTTTAGGATACTGCTACTGGAGGGCACATCCAGGCAGTACCACAGTTAATACTTTAGATTAGTCAACATGGCATACTGTACCCAAAATTGCTTGGTGCAATCCCCACCTGCCTTCTTTATGTGATTGAATAAAGAGTGCGGCCATTTTGAAACCAAGTAGACGTGTCTGTGTCTCTTTGGGGGTGCGTCGACAAATGTTGATTTTATCACCACAGGTTCTGCATGCAACTAAACACCTAAGGAGAAGTGGGAGGGAGAGCCAAGACCTGAGGGAATTGGGCCATGGCAAAGGTGAGGAGGCAAAGACATAAGAAGTGCCATTTACCGACTCAGACCAATGGTCCATCTAGCCCAGTATTCTGTCTCCAATAATGGCCAGTCTGTTGCCTATGGGGAGTATGCAGCAGGTTACTAAAGGGATAATTAAGACAGAGCATGAGGGAGAGTTGCAGCATCACGAGGCCACACCCAAGTCAGGAAGAGTCTTATCCTCCCACCTCCATCTTCTTCATACAGGGCACAGATTAACAGGGAATGATGAAGGGGAAGGCTAGGCTGCAGTAGCTACCCAGTCATGCACAAGCTCAGTCCTGACCACTCCAGACGCCACAGTACGGTGCAGCTTGTTGCTTTATGGCAGGGAGGGAGCTACTCTCTCCAAACTAGCGTTGAAACCTTGATCTCATTTTTTAAAAGCTTTTGACAAGAATGCCGGTTTTCAGTTTGTTCCGGGAACTGAGAACCAGCAGTGACTCAGCTTAATTTTTTATGAGAAAGAGGGGGGGGGGGTGATTGTGCATTAGCAAAATGGCCCTTTTCCAGCATCTTGGCTTAGTTCTCAGCAAGAACAATCAAATAAAATAAACACACAAAAATAATCATCACTGCACATCTGCAAAATGGGCACCGGGCTGTTCTGCGCATATGCAGCTCTTCCAAAATAGCAACGGCAGCATTTCCACCATGGAAAAGGGCAGCCATTCTGTGCACGTGCAGCAGCCATTTGCGCAGATCAGGTTCCCTTTTCCAAAATGGCAGTGGCCGGCAGAAACCAGCTGTGCATGCACAGAACAGCCCGGCAGCCATTTTGTACATGCACTTGAACACTTGGTAGAATGCATGAAGCCAGAGCCTTTTGCAGGATCTGGACGTTGGGAGTATTTATAATTAATTGGATATGTTCAGAATAATAAAAAGGACACTTTTAAACAGAGAAAACAACATGCACAGTTATTTGTTTGTTTTATTTATTTACACCAAGAAATACCATGAATTCGTACCAGGGATGAGATCTTGTCACGATCTCGGTCCCAGTTCTTGGTGTTTCTGGTGATAAATTAAAATGCTTCTCCTTTCAGTCTGACTCCAAAACTATAGTCTCATCCATTTTCTCCAGTGGGCAGGCTACCTGTGCTCAAGCTGTATCTGAGTAAAGCTTTTAAGAGCTAATTTTAACGCATTCAAGTTACACAACCCAATTTAGAAACAGAGCCATTATTTTTTTCTGTTGCTGAAGGAAAAATCTTGTCAGTCTTGGCATGGGCTTGTATCCCAGCCTCTGAAAAGCTGGTATTTGCCATGTTGGTTAAAGCACAGTCCTAATTACTGGCAAACCTTTGGTAGTTAAATAGCTACAAATACCAGTTACTAATACAAGCCTTACTTTGTAGGTCTTAAATAATTAAAATATCATTTTTTTAACTTGATACTCCTAAGAAACTTATTTATTTATTTCTACAATTTTATATACTGCCTCTTCTGAAAAAACAGCTCGGGGTGGCTCACAATTTTAACAAAGATAAAAACAATTAAAACAATTAGCAAATTAATAAAAAATATAAAATCACAGCAGGGGACAGTCAAAAATTAAACAAAAAACAACAACAAAAAGAATAGAAACAAAAAAACTCCCATTCTACCCGTCCACCTCGCCAAAAGCCTGTGTCTGTAAGACTACTGTGGCGTTGGTATCAGAGATTCTGGATCAAGTTTGCTCTGTTTTATAAAACAATAGTATTTTCTCTGCTGTCTGTCAGGCTGATTTTGAAGGCTCTCCAATTTTCACTAGTTAAAAAGTCGAATTCCAGTGCTCCTGTTCAAACCTGCCACGTTCAGTGTTGTGGCCGGACTTGAGTCCTGAAGTGGGAACTAAGCTAACAATTCTGACAATGCGTGAAGTGGAATGTAATCCTCCAGTTCATTTTCTCAAAAGGTAGGTTGTTGGCTCAAGTACATGACAGGGGATACAGCCTGGGCAACTGAGAACAAAATCTGGCTTCCCAATGCTGAATTAAAAGATTTCAGTGAATCGCTGTGGGCCTCCCCACTCTCTTAGCAGCATCCCTGAGGGAACCAGTACAGAATTGGGGGTACATTGCACGAAGCCTTAAAGAAACATAGAAAACACCTGCTGCAACCAAGAGCTTACAACCCAATAGATATACAAGAGGAGAGGGAGCAAACTATCTGCAACAGGGATATAATGCCCACAGGATTATATTTTTAAGCAGGGAAACTGGTTAGCTAAACACACTTTTGGTAACAGAACAGGGAGATGGAAGACTGAAATCTACATGCGCCTCAGGAACAAATCTGCCATCTCTTGGACCCTTTATATGGAAATGAAAGCTTTCTAAAAAGGGATTTTGTAATCTAGCTATTATTTATTATTATTATTATTATTATTATTAATAATAATTTATTTTTATCCCACCCCCCCTCCTGCCTCTGGCAGCTCGGAGCGGCTCATAGAATAAGCCATACAATAAAATCTAAAAATACCCAATTAAAAACACAACAAAAATACAGAATAACCATACTATGATACATAAACTAATCAAAACCCCTCCCTCCACCAAATGCCTGGCAGAAGAGTCAGGCCTTACATTGCCACTGGAAGGCGAGACGTTTCGGGCTGAGATGGACACCCACCAGGAGCGAGTTCCACAGCACTGGCGTGGCCACCATAATTAAACACCCTCCTTTCTGTGACCACCTGCCGACATCGCGGGACCTTCAGGAGAGAGTCCCTCAATGAGCGCAGGAGCCGCACCAGAGCCCAGAGAGTGAGGTGATCAGCAGGTAACTAGGACCCTGACTGTTTAGGACGTTATAGGTTAATATGGAGGAGGGGAGCTGCGTCAGGGAGAGCTGGGCTGGGAGGAGCCGCTGCCCCGAGGACATGGAGCCTCCCCCCAAACTGTGAGCTGCACTGTGTGGGCCAGTGGTGGTAATTGGCCACGTGGGCCATACACACGCCCCCCTCACCAACTGCAGGATCAAAGCTGCAGGAGCGGCCTGTTCTCAGCAAGGAGGGGAGCAGGGCCGGGAGGAGTCACTGCCCTGGGAAGGACGTGGAGCCTCCCCCCAAACTGTGAGTTGCACTGTGTGGGCCAGTGGTGGTAACTGGCCACATGGGCCATAGCTATGCCCCCCTCACTGGTGGGGGTTAGGCAGCGCAGCATGCGGGCTAGTAGGAAGAAGCCAGAACCAGGTACCTACTGCTGGCCGGCCTTTTCCCCCAGGGTCCCCCCTCCTCCGCCCTGACTCCTACCTCTCCAAGCCACCCGCTGGCTCCCCCTCCTCCCAGTAAACCCCCCCACGGCTCCCCCACTTCCCAGCCAACTCCCCTGGCTCCTCCCTCTTTCAGCCACACACACCCCTGGCTCCCCCCCTCACCTCTCCCAGCCACCCCCCGGCTCCTCCCTCTCCCAACCATCGCCCCCAGCTACCCCTCCTCCTAGCTACCACCCCCCCGGGCTCC
>QEPC01013438.1:2918402-2952747 GCA_003113815.1 Sphenodon punctatus | reverse complement strand
CCCCCCCCCCCCCCCCCCCCCCCCCCCCCCCCCCCCCCCCCCCCCCCCCCCCCCCCCCCCCCCCCCCCCCCCCCGGCTCCACCCCTGCCAGCAACACCCCCCCCCTTCAAAAGGCTTCTCAGAGTGATGTGGGTGTGTTATCCCCAATACTATGTGTAAACTTGTTCAAAGGGTTTACAGGGTGACCTGGATGTGTTACCCCCAATGTTCTTATGTACAATGTTGTTCAAAGGTTGAATTTGGTGTTATTCCCCATAAAAAAGGAAACAAAAACCAAAAGACAAACAGAAAAATAAAATTTGGCTGAAATGATAGGGAATCGCTGGTAGTTATTACCGGCTTGACGAGACACTAAAAACATCAGTTTCTTCTCATGGTGAGCCTTGGCTCTATTTTTTTCACACTAGTAGGGAGAAATGGGACTAGTGGGGGAGAGAGCTTGGATGGGACCTTAGTAAGAGGGCTATCTACCCCCTAGCGGCAGGGCTTCATGCAGCAGCAAGGAGTTCACAGGGTTAACTAATGTAATCTCCCTCCAATGTTAACTCTGGGAACACCTTGCTGCTGGGTTAAGCCACACCACTGGCTTAATAGTTGGGTTGGCTCCGCCTACCATTGGGTTGGCTCCACCTAGTATTGGGTTGGCTCTGCCCACTTCTGGCCCTGCCCTCTGCCCCACAAATTTGCATAAATTAGTATAAAATTGCATATGTACATGTCATGTATATGTTTGTCCTCTTTTGTGCCGATGCGTCAGTGGCCACCCTGGTGATACCCTGCACGAGGTTAACGACCAGTTGAAAAATATTGCATATATGTTTGACCAGCTAAAAAATTATCATTATGGTGTTAATAAGGGAGTATCCCCTAAAACATGTATTTTATTTATTTATTTATTTATTTATTTTAAAACATTGTTACCCCGCCCCTCCTGTCACAGGCAGCTCAGGGTGACTTACAATAATTAAAAACATCATAAAAGGACCTTCATGGATTCCAAACATCATAAATTTAAAGAAGGGAATAAAGTAATTTCAGCGTCCTGTCTATCACCAAGGAACACCAGGAAAGATTTAGAAAGGGACCAAACGCCTAAGAAGAACTTGTTCTCTAGGAGAACTTTTTTTAGGAAAAAATCTAAACCTAAAAAGCAGTGAGCGCTGCGTGCTGAACAAATGCACAATTAGCTAAAAATACTCCCATTGTCTAACAGCCTTGTTCCTGATTGAAGTTCTACACCTGTAGTATTGAAGAATATAACCACATTACTCGAGGTTACTATAGTAGACACTGATTTAGAGAGGATTGACTAGAAGGCATGTTATGGAAATACTTTTCATTTGATTTTGTATTTCTCTAGGGAAGACATCGTGTATAGTTTTTTTAGAGCCAGGAAACATGAAATTTTGGAGAACATCTATTGATAGGGTCTTTGATCAGCAAGATCAGCAAGAAATATTCCTACCCAAGGTCCTACAGGCAGGAGGGAGATTAAGAACATGAGTACACTTGGTACTAATTAATATGTAGGTGTAGAGAAGTCCTCCACCCAGAATTCTATGGATAGGAGAGATCAAGCTGCTCTCTCAAGGTGTCATCTCCCTACCTCTTTGAATTCAATACCATGTGAGTTTACTACTCCAAGGAACGATCTCTATCGGGATCTTTTAAAAGGTAGATGAAGTGGACTGTATAACAGCTGCAGGGGCTCTTTCTATAATTGATCAAGACAAACTCTGCTCAAGGTTAAATGTGATTATTAAGCAGCTAAGTAGCAGCGTTTTGGTCTATCAAGCACCTGAGCTCTCAAATGAAATGGAAGTTGGTAAGATGCAGGAAATAGCTACTCCACTACAAGCTCCCCTTTTAGTCCTTTCCTCTTGTCTACATTGTGCAACTGCTTTTACTTTGTGCGCTACTTTTGATTTTAATTCCCTTGCTGACTCTCCCTTGGAGACAGCTGTGCTTCCTGATGTCCCTGGTGAAGGTGCTCCCTTGCGAGATATGCATCAAGCTGGTTTTTGCCAACAATTAGGGTGTGGTTAACGGAGCTACCTCCTCCTCTATAGGCCCAGGAGTTATTAATGAGGAGTCTCAATCCTCCCAGATTACTCATATGAATTCCTCGTGACAATTTAATTTAGACCAGGATGATGCTTCTTTAAGATTTCTGTTTACTTTCCTGGAAGTCAGCAGGATGGAATTCATGTATTATGATTGACTCAAGAGAGATGCTCCAAAAATACAATATTTTTTGTATTCAGGAGAATTGGTCTATGGAAAAAGATTTATTTTTCCCAGGATATAGGAGCTGGGTGATTCCAGAAAAAAAAAATTGTTAAAAAGGTAGGCCAAAGGGTGGCCTGGTGACATTTATATGCCTCTTGTAGTAGAGGTGGTACAACTGGATGCCCCAGAGAATAGCCTGGCTCTCAATATGGTCTGGGGATCTAAATCCAAATCAGATATTGTACTAATCATAAATATGTATATACCACATGTATGGGGAAATAATGGGAGGTCTAGATTTTGGCAAGCCTTGGGAAAGTTCTTCTTCTAGACTAGTCAAGAAGAAGATCTCCCTTCGATCCCGTTAATACTGATGGGGGATTTTAATGCCCGAGAGTAGGGAACAGTGATGCAATCATAGCAGAAGCTTGGGGACTGGAATTGGACAATTCTTTTTTGATCCTAGCAGGAATTCAAGGGATAAGATATTTTCGGCTGCTGGATTACAGATGCTGAAGCTCTTATATCAAATAGATTGGAAAATTCTGAACGGCACTCAGATGGCAGATAGGAATGGGGAATTTACTTTTATCGCAAAACAGGGAGTTAGTGTGGTAGATTATATTTGTACTCAAACATATTTGGTAAATAGTTTTCAAAATTTCAAAAAAAACACCTGGGCGTTCGGTGGAGGCACTCAGTGGTGAGATGGGCTGCAGTGCACATGCTTGAACTGTTGAGGATGCGCGCCGCAGCCCATCTCGCCACCGAGCACCTCCACTGAACCCTCACCTGTCTTTTGCCTGCCTGCCTTCTGTCCGACTCCTTAGTCCTGCAACGGTGAGTAAACGGGACTCGGGAAGCAGAGGCTGGGGGCCTGGAATGGAAGGAGGGGGGGAGGGTGTGAGAGACTGGAGGTGTGCACCCACCCTCCCCCCTCATTCCCCAGTCTCACACACCCTCCCCCCCCTTCCATCCCAGGCCCCCAGCCTGGGGAGACGAGACACTGGGGAAGGGGGGGTGAGGGACTTATTTTAAGCTTGATGTGCATGTAGACTGTTTTCTTCTATCCGATGTTAACCCTGGGAACTCCTTGCTGCTGGGTTATGCCAGTGTTATGCCAGCATTATGGGTGTTTCCCTGTGCTTTGGGTTTATAAATTATTTATTTTAAGCTTGATGTGCATGTAGACTGTGTTTTCTTTTATCTGATGTTAACCCTGGGAAGTTCTTGCTGCTGGGTTATGCCATGCCACTGGCCTACCGTCCCCCTGGCTCCGCCCCTAGGCCCGGCCTTACTGCCCCAGTGCCCCTCCAACATCAAAACCCACCAGCCACCCCTGGTTGGAGGAACAACCAGGCTTTGGAAAACATTTGGTGGGAAACTAGTTCCTCCAGCCCTGAAGCTACTAGAGCACAAACTCACCCCTCGGGCATTGTATGGGGTGGAGATTTGGGGGTTTAGGCAGAATGAGCCTGATAGAGTGGTTTCAAAATAAGCTTCTTTGCACAATATTGGGTGTTTCATCATGTACACCAATCCGCATGTTAAGAATAGAAACAGGGATGCTACCAGTGGAGATGTGAGCTCGTCTGATTTTTTTTCGTTATTGGTTACGCCTTAGAAAAATGCAAGATAACAGACTCCCAAAACTTTCCTCGCAATAAAAGCTGAATAAGAGCTTTGTATCTCCCTGGTATCAGGGGCTGTCTGCTCTATGTTCAATAGTTGGACTATCTATTCCTTTTATAGGGGGATTTACTATAAACAGGGCTAGAGACATGATGGAGACCCGTTTGCAGAATGTTTACATCCAGAACGATTTGACCGTTGTCTCTGAGAACAAAATAGCCCCTTTCTATGGTAAAGTCAAGTCCTCACACCATCTGGAGCAATATCTGACAGCACTGACAAATTTCCCCATTCGTAGGGCACTGACATTAGTGAGGTTTCAGTTGATACCATCTGCTGTGTTAGATGGGAGATTAAATCAGGTTTCCTATAATGAAAGATATTGTTCTTGTGGTCAGTCCAAAGTGGAGGATCTTGTACACTATTTATTTGCGTGTACATTAACAGAAGGCATAAGGGGGAAATATTTAGACCCTATTTTGAAAGGGAAAATGCATTGGGATATTAATATGAAGATTGCTTATGTTCTTGGAAACCCCAACAAAGATACTGGAAGGATGATGGCAAATACGGCCTTTGCTCTGGCTTGTCGGAAGAAAAATAATCTAGGGTGAATTGTTTAGTCTGGCACACTATCTCCCTTGTGGTTATGCTTAGATTTTACTTTAGCCTGATTTCTATTCTGGTTCATTTTGATCTTACTTGTGGCATGATGATATGCTAACAACTAATTGGCTTACCCTGTGATAAACTGCAACCAGGGGTCAAGCTCTGCCGAAGTAATCCTGAGAAGAGCAAGGCATTATTGTTATCTAATAGAAGGGGGCAGGGTTTAGCTATACCCAGTTTGCTGTGGATATAACGATAAGGTATTCCTCAGGCATACCAAATATATTCATACTGGTTTATCGTATTAATGAACTAAGAGCTTTATTTGTATCGATACATCTTCATCACATGGAGATATGTTTGTATTCTATTTTATTGTATTTTTTAATTTTTTTTATTTTTTTTCCTATGGCCGTAAATAAACTTTTACCTTTTTACAGGTTAATACTAGCACCTTGAATTGGGCCTGGAAGACTATAGGCAGTCAGTGCAGAGCATGGAGCACTGGTGTAATATGCTCCCACTGACCTGTTCCCGTTAACAGGCGGGCCGCTGCATTCTGCATTCACCATGGGCAGCCCCACGTACAGAGCATTAGAGTACTCCAACCCTGAGGTGACAAATGCATGGATGATGGTGGCAAGGTCGGAATCTGAAATATACGGATGGAGCCTTCTCACCAGATGTAATTGGTAGAAGGTGCTCCTGGCCACAGCCGACACCTGGATATCCAGGCGCAGCTGAGGATCCAGGAGCACCCCCAGGCTCTGCACCTGGGAGGCCAACGAGGGACAAACCCCATCAATTATGTGTGCCCGTCCCTCCCTTAGATCCCTGGCCCCACTAACTATCACCACCTCTGTCTTATCCTCCACAGCCATCAAACACTGGGAAAACACCGAGACTACGGGGACTGGATCAGATGAAAAGGACCGATACAACTGAGTGTTGGTACATGCAACATCCATAAGTTAATGCCTACTGAATTAAGAACAGTAATTAACTATAGAGCCACCAGATGGCGCTGCTAAGTTTGTGTGTACATGGAAGGGAGATGGGGTTTTACAGTTGAATTCCTTTGTATAACCACTCCTTCTTCCCGTCTCTCTCATTGTCTCAGTCTCCATTTTGTCTTCTTACTAGTCAGATGTAACTAAGGATCTGTGCCTGAGAAAGCTTAAGTAAAGTTCTGTTTTTAAACCTTCAGCTGCATTTGTCCTTACTGATTGTGAATCAGTTATAACTCTGCAACAGGTTATGGGCCCAGACCTCTTCAGAACAGCCCAGAACACCACAAAAGACTGGAAGTGAGCTGAAAGGAAAAGAAGTCCAAAGGAAACTCCCAGAGGAGGCCTACTCACTGTAAATGAGCAGAAGAACCAGAATCCCAATCTGAGGGGAGGGAAGCAAGCATGGCCAGCAGCTCTGAATTAAAGCTTTCAGTCTGAAAGCTGAACACCACACACTACCAGTTGTGGAAATTCAAAGTAGAAATGCTCCTATCCAAAGATGACCAGTGGGAGGTGATCACTACAGACAGACCTGCAGAAAACCCTGAGGAGTGGGACAGAAAAACCAGACAGGCAAAGGCAACCATAAGCCTGCTAGTAGATGACCAGTTAATCCACATAAGGGAGGAGGCCACAGCAAAGGACATGTGGAATGCACTGCAGAAGCTGCATAAAAGGACCAGCTTGAACAGTAAGCTGTTTCTCCTAAGGAAACTGTACCAGATGAGATTTGTTAAAGGGAAGGAGATGCAGGATCACAAACTCAATACTGGAAGTGGTAGCACAACTGCGAGGCATAGGTGAAGAGTTAAAAGACAACCACGTGGCGGCCTTACTTCTCTGCAGCCTGCCTGAATCATACAGCACCCTCATAAACGCCCTAGAGACAAGGCCTGAGGCAGAACTAACACTGGAATTTGTAAAAGAGATTCATGAATGAATTCCAGCACAGGAAAGAAGTCATGCAAGACAATCAGGAACAGGATAAGGAAACTGCCCTGAGAATTACAGATAACAACTTGCACAAGAAGGAAAGAAGGGCATGTTTTCTGTGCAAAAAAGGACACCTAAAGAAACACTGCTCCATATGGAAGGCAGAACAACAAAAGCGATCTCCACAAATGCCTAAGCGAAGGGTCAAGACTACAACCAGTGACACAACCACAGAACAGTGGAGTGGATGTTTTAGAGCAACATAGACCAACTCATCACACGACTGGTGTGTTGACTCTGGAGCCACGAGTCACATGACCATCAACAAGAGCTTTTTCACGGTACTGGACCCAAGCAACAAAGAAAAGATATACCTCACTGATGGAAGCAGTATCACTGCAGAAGGTATTGGCGAAGGAATTCTAAGTTGCAACAAGTCACACGGAAGCACACTAGTAATACCAGTAAAGGATGTGCTATATGTACCTGGCTTAGTGGGAGGACTCCTATCCGTTAAAACGCCTAACAGAGAAAGGGCTCACCGTCAAGTTCCGGGGTAATGAATGCACAATCCAGAAGGGGACAAGGGTCCTAGCCAGAGCCTATGCAGATGAGCACCTATATCACTTGAGTGCAGCCAAGGAACAAGCAAAACTCACTGCACACGAGCAACACAAGGACTGCATTCATCTGTGGCATCAATGCCTGGGTCACAGGCACCCGGAAAGTATAAAGGAACTGCAAAGACAGCAGCTGAGAAAAGACCTGATAGTAACAGCATGTCCCTTGACCATGAGATGTGAATGCTGTATCAAAGCTAAAGCCACCAGAGCAACGCTTCCCAAGGGAAGCCAGACTAGAAACTCCAAGCCACTTGACCTCATACACAGCGATGTGTGCGGCCCCATGAAAGTACCTACCCACACCTGGAGGGAACATATACATAGCGACATTCATAGATGACTACTCAAGATACAGTCACATACCTCATGAAGCATAAGGATGAAGTACTGGAAAAATTAAGAGACTACATAACCATGACAAGCAACAGATTCCAACGCAAGTCACTCATACTCCGAATCGACAACGGAGGCGAATACACAGGAAAGAGTTGAAGACTTCCTGAGAGCCCACGGGATAGAGCACCAGAAGACGGTAACATACACGCCCGAGCAAAATGGGGTAGCTGAAAGAAAGAACAGAACCTTAACAGAAATGATCAGGTGCATGTTGACAGACTCAAGACTAACAGAAAAAAAAAAGAACGAGGCAGTAGTTAAGGCAACATATCTACAGAACCGACTCTACTCAAGAACAGAAAGTAAAACTCCGTACGAACTCTGATATGGAGAGAAACCTAGTATGGGACACATCAAAGTGTTTGGATGCAAGGCATATGTGTACATTCCGGAAGAGAAACGCACCAAACTACAAAACTGAGCTGTGGAAGGGATTCTTGTTGGATACAGCGAACACTCCAAAGGATACAGAACCCTCAACCCATACACAGACAAAGTAACTATCAGCAACAGCGTGACTTTCGAAGAAAACCCAAGCAACAGTGTAATGTCCTTACAAGAATCAGGAGGAGATGAGCGTCCTGAACAAACAGTTGAAATCAGCACAAGCTCAACTGAGATGCAGGAACAAACCCAATCACCTGCAGATGTTGAAATCAGAAGATCTACCAGGGAAAATAAAGGCAAACCGCCCACCCGCCTGTCCTACAAAGCAAGTACTGACAGACTGTCTGAGCCATTGACATGGGAAGACGTCTTACAAACGTCAGAAGGGGAACACAACAAATGGACAAAGGAAACTACGGAAGACATGGTAGCAGATGCCCTGACAAAACCTTTAGTAGGAGAGTGCCACCGAAAGCTACTAAGTAAAATGGGCATAGTAGGTTAATTTCTGTCTGTTGAGAAGGGGGTGTTGGTATATGCAACATCCATAAGTTAATGCCTACAGAATTAAGAACAGTAATTGACTATAGAGCTACCAGATGCTGCTGCTAAGTTTATGTGTACATGGAAGGAAGATGGGGTTTTGCAGTTGAATTCCTTTGTGTAACCACTCCTTCCCTTCTCTCTCTTTGTCTCAGTCTCAATTGTGTCTTACTACTAGCTAGATGTAACTAAGTATCTGTGCCTGGAAAGCTTAAGTAAAGTTCTGTTTGTTAAACCTTCAGCTGCATTTGTCCTTACTGATTGTGAATCAGTTATTACTCTGCAACACATCTGTCGCGGGCGGACAGAGCAGCATGGGTGTGGTGGCTCAGCTTCTCTTGCTTCTGAGGAATACCTACCCCCCTGCTTCCAGGCAGCCACTTTTGGAGAGAGCCACAGCACAGGTGTCCAAGAGCTGCATGCAGCTCCCAAGTGACCATTTGCCCACCTATGGGCTAGAATCAGAATGGTCCCTTCTGCCATAGAGAGTCTAAGAAACCATGAAATCAGCGAACAACCTCCCAGACAGAAGCGGAAGTCTAACCAACCAGCAGTGGCTTATTAGACCAGGATGTGGACAGGAAAGCACAAAACATTGCACAGAATGAGCATTAATGGGAGACATGTCCCAGTATCCCCCTTTCCAGCCACTAGATGAGGCATTCACTACCTACGATTCCCATAACCATCCAATTTTGCTCACCCAGCACCCACATTGTCATCACTTTATTCCAAACAGTTTAAAACCCTTCAGATCCCTCTTTCTCCCTGGTGCACCAGGAGAACATGCTGAGCTCAGCTGGCAAGTCAAGGAGGCACAGTAATTTAAACTCAGTAACAGAACCTCTAAACACTGCAATGAGTTCAGGGGAAGAGACCTACCAAGCAATGGACTTGTAAAAGGATATGGGTGTCTATAAATTAAAAAAAACAAAGATAAAAGGAATGCTACACTGATTTAAAAAAGCATGACCAACCAAAGACTACAAACAAAGCTATTCTCTAACTTTGCTACATTTACTTTTTTATTTTTATTTATATCCCACCCTATCCCAAAAGGTTCAGGGCAGTGCACAAACATATAAAATACAAGTATAAAATAAATAATTAAAACCCTACAGAAGTAAAAACACCCCATTGCCCTCCCCCCAATCTATCCCTGCCCACTTGAATGCCTGGCCAAATCAAAAGGTCTTACGCTGGCTCCGGAAGACATTCAAAGTAGGGCTCAGGAGAGCCTCCAGGGGGAGGGAGTTCCAAAGCTATGGGGCAGCCACTGAGAATGCCTCTCTGTGGGCCAGAGTTGTGTGAAATTGGGCCAACAATGGAACCCACAGGACGGCACCCTTGGCAGATCTTAAAGACTGCAAAGGAGCATAAGGAGAAAGGTGGCCCTTCAGATAGATTATAACATGACAAAAGCCAATGTCAATGACCAGACTGGGAATAGACACAAAACCAAAACCCCCAAATTTAACATCCACAAATTCCTCTGTTGTAAAATATTAATATGTTCCTTGTTTTTATTTTAAACCAGCAAATCTCCCAATTTTGTTGGCATTCCAGTAATTTCAAGACTGCCAAATTATTTTGTAAACTGTCCTCAGGCACAGATTTTTTGTGCCATGATTTGGCTTGGAATGTATTTTTACAGCCAGTTATAACTCCCCCACCAGTGATGGAAATGCTGACAGACCCCCAAACTCTTGAGGCTCCAACAGGCGCCACAATGTTATAAATCTGGAAGACCTTGTAGCCTGTGACCTGGAAAGTCGTTTTACGAAAGAGTTGCGTGCCATCGGGGGAGCAGTTAGGTGCAAAAACACCAATCATCCAAGTGTGAGAAGGAACCTAGGTGCCAAGATTCACAAGTCCCCAAAATAACAAGCACAAGCTCCCTTGTTCTCCTCTATGGGTCCTCCATGAAAAACTGCCTTCCAATCTGGCTTCCAAACCAGGAGAGAAAACACATCAGCATTCCAGATACCTGCAGGGGAAAGGCTGTGCAATGCTCAAGCACTGTTACACCTCAGAAATATGAAAGCTCCTTTTCTAGCTAAGAACCTTTTATTGAAAGCATAGTGTAGGATAAAGAAAAGAAAGCACATGCACAAATTTTGTTCATTTGAATTTGTAATCTGCCCTACTCCGACGGCTCATGGCAGGAAACAACAGATTTTAAAAACCATAACATTTCCTAAAAACCCCAATCCCCTCCCTTCATCCTCATCTGCAAAAAGCTTGGCCAAATAAAAGGTCTTGCAATGCCCCCAAGAGAGGAGCAGGTACAGGCTTTGAGGAGCCTCCAGGGGGAGGGAGTTCCGTAACTGTGGAACAGCCTCTGAGACCACCTCTCTTTGTGCCCTGTGAAAAATGGATGTGCTGATGGTATTTGCAAGAGGGCACGTCTAGCTGACCTCAGGGACTGCAATGGAATGCAGTCTTTCAGACATGTGGGGCCCAGGAGCTTTAGGGCTTTATAGGTCAAAACACCTTGAATTGTACCCAGAAAGCTATAGGGAGCCAGTGCATGCTCTGAAGCACTAGTGTAATGTGCTCTCTGACTCACTCTGTTCGGAAGCTGCAGCTGGTGCAGAACATGGCAGCCCACCTTCTGTTGACAGTCATCAAGCATGCTATAGCAGCTGGTAAACTGATAAAACCAGGCCATGGAGTGACACAGCTAATAAATACAGACAAAAAAGGCTAGTTTTTGTGAAATGGTCACTTTTTCCAACACATTTGTCTTACTTCTAGAACAGAGACCGATATTAGCACAGCTATCAATACTTACTACTTAGCATTGACTATTCGGTTGCACATTTATCGGGCTACATCTTAAAGTGCATCTAAAATCTGAAGGTTGGAAGCTCTGAAAGCGGAGGAAATAAAATGTGGTAGCAGCAGAAACATTAGTTTGCCCACAGATTAATCTCCTCTCTTTTCAAACCCTGATGGAAAAAGTCCTACAGAAATAAATAGGGCTCTGCATAAAAGTTACCTAAAAAAACAACCACCACCCACTATTGACTTCATAGGCTTTTAAAACCATGTTTTCTGTTTCTATAGAGGAGGTCTGTATTGAACTATTAAAAGCAGGGCGGTGCATTCAGGTATAAAAAAAAACACAAATAAATGCAATAAGACATTTGTGAGTTCTATATTCAAAGTATGAATACTAGGGCTGTGTATTCGGGTTTCGCGTGAACCCAACTTTCCCTGAAAAATGTATGATCCGAGATCTCAAACTGGACCCCCAAAACTGCAGCACGTATCCTGAAGTTGGGCTGCTCTCTGACTCTCAGCTTAGCCACCTACTTGGGGAGTCTGTGTTAAACCCTCCCCACCCGTAGGGGCTGCAACTGTCTCACAACTGCAGTTTCCAGTACTGAAGCCAGGCCCAGCCCAGCAAAGACCAGCCCTGCCAAAGAGAAATGATGAGTCCTTAGCACTTCATTACTTTCCTCCCCAAGCCAGTAACCCCTTCCGCAAGCCCGTAATACCGCCTGAGCCAACCCCATGCCCCATTGCCACCTAAGGATACCACTTTCCACAAGCCAATGATTCCTATTCTGAACCAGAAACTCCTCCCCCAAGCCAGAACCATGCCTCATTCCCACTCTCTGAGCCCACTCCATGTTTCATTCCCACTCCTCAGGCAAGCAACCTCCCATGAGCCTAGTCCCATGCCCCATCCTCCCCACAAGCTAGTGATCTCCCTGAGGCAGACCCATGCCCCATTTCACCCTCCCCAAGCTAACAACCTCCTCACCAAGCTAACCGTATTCTCCATCCTCTCCTTAAACCAGTGCTCCCCTTTTTAAATTGGTAGCAGACTTAGCAGCAATTTTTGACTGCATTTTGCTTTTCTTATAGGCTTGTCAAACTGGTAGAGCCTCACTGCACTTCTGCAACAAAATAACCCATACACAGAGACCTGCGTTCGCTATGTTTTCTACATTAGCAATGATGCGGGAAATGTAGTGAACACAGGCAAAGATACAAATGCAAATAAATGCAAATACTAAAACCACAAATACAAATACTTGATCCCAGGCATTACCATAATTAAAAGCCATGTAATGATTCTAGGATATAAAAATGTATACCTTTTGATTAATTTCCCTGCAATTTTTTTCATAAAAGGTAAAAATTAGGGCTGAAATGACCATTGAGTATAAATATTAAATTAGACAAATTCAGTGTATTTGTCTCCCTATGAAGTGATATTTGCTTCCTACTTCACTTGTATTTTAGTTACTTCATGCTTGTTTATCCAGCATTTCATTTATTTCGGCAGTATCAAAATACCAAATAAATGAAGTAACCAAATAAACACAAAATACCAAACAAACAAAGCAACTGCATAAGCAAACATGAAGTAACCACATAAACAAAGTTGCAAATTTCAAAACAGTGAAGATGTAATTCATTATTATTTTTTGCATATATGAAGAGTCATTCATTTTAGTCCTATAAAAATCCATTAGGGAAACAAGGTTCTAGTCTGTTTGTTTACCAAGAACCACATACTGGTGCTAGCTATTCATACCAGGACTTCTGTAATGCCCACGTCTGCTCCCATCTGAGAAGATCTCTGCGGGAATATAGTCAATAGTGAGGTGATGCTGGTGAGTGGAGCGGGACAGGTGGTGTCTCCCATCATTGATGGGGTTCACCCTGTCCTGGCCCCCCAGGTTCGAAGTCTGGGGGGTGATCCTTGACTCATGGCTTTGCCTGGATGCCCAGGTGGCGGCCGTGGTGAGGAGCTCCTTTTGTCAATTACATCTGATACGTCAGCTTCAACAGTACATCTCAGACTCTGACCTGGCCACCATAATCCCTACCTTCATCACCTCAACGTTGGACTACTGCAATGCACTCTGTGTGGGGCTACCCTTGGTGACAATTCAGACAGCTGGTGCAGAATGTGGCACCCTGTCTCCTCAAAGGGACGGGGTGCTGAGAGCACATAACACTGGTGCTCCATTCATTGCACTGGCTGCCTATAGTCTTCTGGGCCCGATTCAAGGTGTTGGTTTTGACCTATAAAGCCTCATGATAAATTGTATGAATTTTATGTTTTTGTGTGTTTATATTTAGGTTTTTTGTTTACATATTTTTTACAGGATGCGTTAGCTACCCCAAGCTGCCTGAGGCAGGATGGGTGGGGGTTATAAATTTGTAAAATAAAAATAAATAAAATGGTAGCTGGTTGGAAGGCATGGATTTATTTATTGCTGAATAGAACGGGCAGTGATAGCGAGTTATATGTAAATAATCGGCAACTTATTGGATGACCCATCTACAGTAGGGTGGCTTCCCTGCATCCAGAAAGGCCCTATTACTGTGGAGCCTAACAGCCCTAGGCTAGACAGGCAGCTGTGGTGCATGCCCAGTTAGGTTCCAAAACCCTTTCCTCACTTGAAGCATGCCCAGTGAGGCAACAAAACAGGGATTTGCTCTAAGTCCTCCGACATGCTCAGTGGGCTGTGTGAAACTGAGCATGCTCAGGCCTATAAAGCGGCCTGAGTTTAGTCTTTGAGTGGTGGCCATGGAAGAAGGAGCTTTTGACTGAGCTCTCTCTCCTCTCCCCTTCACTGGAAACTTTCCAATGGACCCCCCTCTGCACCTAGCCTGCAAGGGCCTGTGAGGAGGAACAGGAGGCAGCACAGAGACCCAGTGGGATTTGCCCAAGTTGGCCACCAGGACATATATCAACCCTATGCTCAGGGAGGACTTTATTGAACCCTGGAGGGTTAAAAACACTAAAAGGGTAAAAAAACCAAACACTCAAGTACACTATTTTGGAGGCGTAGGCCTTGGCTGTGAGGGGCATTAAGAGGCGAAGGGTGGGACCCCTACAGGGGTACCCCACATAAATGCACCCTACTTGGGATACAGCTGAGTCAAGGGCTGAACAGGCGTAGCAAAGAGGTTTGCTATTTCCCCAAAGACACCCCAGCGCCCAGCTGTGTGGCCCTGGAAGACCCCCTGCTACACCATCTCTCTGTCACAGCAAGTTAAAATGGTATTCCAAATATTTATGTATTCTCACTTTTCCATGACTAAGATTTAAAAATGTCTCATTGACCAAGACAAAACAGCAATGGAAACAGTAAAAACTGCACAATGATATAATAGTGATGCAGTAAAATAGACCATGGACAGTGAAAATCAAATGGATATGGATCTTGGGTAAAAAGTAACCTATACCCAATATTTCTCCTGCAACAAGTACTGTTCCATTCCTGGGAAAGCCCCTTAATTCTGATTCAAGATCTGAAGCTTGTATGATGTTTCATAGTAACTTGAGAACTACCACAGTGGTCAGACTTATGATCTACCTGGCCCACTATCCAGTTTCTGACAGTGATCGGTATTGAAGACTTCCCAAAAGCCTCAAGACAATGAAGAAGGAGTGATCCATCCCATGTTGTTCACTTCCATCCTCAGACAGTCAAAAATCTAAGAACACCGTCAGTTAATGAAGGGCATCTTGGCTGATCTCTATAAAGTTCGCAAAACTTTTTTTTAAAAATTGTTTAATTCTCTTAAGGAGTAATGACCCTAACCCAGCTGCTTTAACAGGAGAAGACTTAAACTAATAGAGCACTTTTGAAACTCCCATTATTTACCATCAGAAAATAATTATTACTGGTATGAAACCAAATATCCTGTATACGTAAGTGCTAAACCGTATCAATTTAAATACACTACTTACCTCTCCTGATTACCAGCAACGAAGTGAAAGTAAAGAATGCAAGACATCTAACTTTGTCAGAACAAACTATAATTACCACTAGAAAAATCCTTTAAGACCTAAAATAAGAAGCTCTAGGATGTAAATTAAGAATTTGTTTACAATTTACTTTAACATGTATGTATCAATACATACACTCAATGGGAAGAAAAAAATAATTGTCCCCTTTTAAAAACAATCTAAAGTCCCTATTTCCTAAAGGAAACAAGAATCTTGCCAGCTTTAATTATAGTTTCCTCCAACTAGAACATTCATAGGTCTTAAATCCCTTACTTAGTTTTATTACCAGTAATTAGGCAAAGTACATGGTGCCTTTCCAAAAGATGAAAACTCTTTAAAAAGCTAAGAATTGTGTCAAGAAACGTAGGCACCCTGCTTCCACGAAGCATTCACTTCACGTTTTACATATAAAATGTTTTTTACTGAATTAAATTTCATTCCCAAATGTAAGCTTGGCTCTTGGATTTGCCCCAAATGAAAAACCTTGACACCATTCATGCTCATTTATGAGGCCTTTTCCCCCCAGAACATTTGACAACAGAATATCACTCACCCCTTACTTATTAAAAAGCTAGCATGAGCAACTGAGAGCACCAATAAAAGCTATACAAATGACTTGAACAAACATGAAATGGAGAAAAATGAGTTTAGCTTTATCCTTAATTTTTCGGTAAAAATGTACTGAAAGGTTAATAAGAGGCGGCTCTCATCAGTTTGTACCGTTCCTAACAAAATATGCTCTATAGGTCACCGACTATATCCTGCAGCATTATCATGAACAACAGACTCTCAATGAGAGGTGTGGTGTAATGGCTAAGTGCACAGTAATTGGACTGGGAGGGGGAACCCAGGTCTAGTCTTTCCTTAGCCAGAAACTCACTGGGTGACCTTGGGCCAGTTGCATTATTCTCTCCAACAAACCCACCTCGCACGGTTGTTAGCACTTATGTATACAGGATAGGTATCTCTCAAATAAACAAATTCAAGAAGAAAGAATAAGACATCATCCAATAGTCTCTCTCATTGAGAGTCTCTCTCATTGAAAGACAGCACATTCATTGGTGCTCTCAATTGGGGTGGGCCGTAGCTAGTGTGCTAGACTGCATGCTTTGCATGTATAAGGTTCCAAGTTCAATCCTCAGCATCTCACATTCAGGATCTCTGGTAGCACACCTGGATGAGGCCTCTGCCAGGGACCATGGAGAGCCGGATTTGAAACCTTGCTGCTATGTCCGGTTGTGACAATAATGGGCTAAAATGGACCATTGGTCTCACTCAGGCAGCCCCCTATATTATAATTAATAATAATAATATTAATTTTTATATAGTGCCCTCCTGCCATGGCACTCTGAGCGCTTTACATATAACACAACAGTTTAATCCTCACAACAACCCTGCGAGGTAGCTTAGGCTGAGAAAATAATGTAACTGGCCTAAGGTCAACCAGTGAGTTGCTGGCAAAGACAGGACTAGAACTGGGGTCCCCCTCCAGTTCTATATGCTGAGGTCCTCACCACCATCTCCCAGTCCAAGTACTGTGCACGTAGCCATTACACCACACTTCTCATTGAGAGTCTGCTGTTATTAATGTTAGTCTTACACGATATAGTCAGTGACTTATAGAGCCATATTTTGTTAGGAACGGTACCAACCAATGAGAGCCTCTTCTATTACTTTGATACACACCTGGGAACAGGGATCTCTCTCTAAATCATAATATGAATACTAGGGCTGAAACAAAGTCTTCAGAAAACTTCGGAAATAGCCCAATATTAAGGTATTCGGTTCAGAAAGTCTGAATTCTGAAGCTCCAAGGACCAAGACCATTAATTGGAAAACTTTGGAAATGGCTACATGAATGGGAACTGGTGGACACTTGAGCTTCTTCTAGAAATGAAACTTAGTGCCATATTTGGTAGGAGGGGGGTATAGGAGGGGACAGCTAAGTGACAATAAGCCAGATGGCAAGCGTTTGATTGGCTGGCAGGGCAAAATAAGAGTGGCTGCAGTCATTTTGTCCAATTTCTTTGGTGAATTTGGCTGTGTGCTACAGTGCTGCTGGACCTGTAAGTAACTGGTGGGGGAAGGGGTGCCGTGCCTGGCCTGGCCTATCCATAGGGCCAATGCTGGTGGTTACCTTTACCATGCCATGTAGTTTTTTAAAAATAAAATAATTGGGTGCCACACTGCTTCTAGTTCTGCCTGCTGCTTGGTTGGCACTTGGCACCATGAGGTCAGAGAGATTGCTCTGCTTGGCTCCACTTCCCCTTGCCTGGTCTTTTCAAGTTACCAGTGCCACAGTACCAATGCCATGCCAAGAGGGTGCCCCTGGAGAAAGACAGTATGAAATTAGTGTCTGGTTTCTTAATTTTGTAACTGCGGGGGCCTGGGCTTGCTGGCTTTTGGTGGGATTGATTTCTCCATGCAGTTGCAGACTGTTTTGCGGGATTGTGTCTGTCGTCTATTTATTATTTATTTATTTATTTCCATTTATATGCCACCCCCTATGCCTACGGCATCTCAGGGCGGCTTCCAACATAGAACAAACCATTTATCACAATATAATAAAAATATAAAAATCTACACAAATATTTAAAACAATTTAAAAATATCCCCATACAAAAATTTAGCCCACCCTAGGCTGTGGCATGGCACAACAGAGCTTAATTGCATCTGCTAAGTCACGTCCAGCTGAGTTTTTCTGGGTGGTGAGGGGGCTGGTCAGTCCAGCCTCCCTCCGCCTGGATTTAGAGTAATCAAATGCCCACTGTGATTTATTTGTGAACTTTTTCACAGATAAAATTGCTCAAATCCACCACCGTTTCAACACTGGGTGAACCAGAGGCAGTTGAAGCTCCATCTTTTCCTGTTTTATGGGATCAATTTCAGTGCATGTCGCTCTCTGATGTCCGGGATGTTCTGGGGGATGTCCGAGCCACTTATTGTGAACTGGATCCATGCCCGTCCTGGCCAGTCAAGGCCAGCCGGGAGACGTTGGGGCTGTTGCTGTCGGGGATAGTCAATTCCTCCCATAGGGAGGGCAGAGTGCCGGACTGCCTCAAGGAGGCAGTGGTGTAGCCTCTGCTCAAAAAACCGTAATTGGATGTTGGCGCCCTTGCTAGCTATCGGCCAGTCTCTAACCTCCCCTTTTTAGGGAAGGTTATTGAGCGGGTGGTGGCTCATCAGCTTCAAGAGCATCTGGATCGAATCAGTTTCCTAGATCCCTCACAGTCAGGCTTTCGTCCGGATTATGGCACTGAGACTGTGCTTGTGGCTCTCTCCTGAGAGGTGGACCAGTGTCATTTGACCCTGCTGATCCTATTAGAACTCTCGGCTGCATTTGATACCATTGATCATGAGTTGTTGGGAACTCAGTTGCAGGACCGAACCAGAGTGGGTGGGGCTGTTCTTGAATGGTGCCGTTTTTTCCTGGCCGGAAGAATGCAACGTATGGTGCTGGGTGACTGTTCATCTTCTCCCCGGGGTCTCATGTGTGAAGTCCCGCAAGGTTCCATCTTATCCTTTCTTGTTCAACGTGTATATACAGTCTTTGGGGGAGGTCATCAGAGGGTTTGGTGTAAGGTGTCATCAATATGCTGATGACACCCAATTGTATCTCTCCTTTCATCAGATCCAGGCCTGGCAGTCTCGGTGCTTACCCGATGTTTGTCAGCTGTGGGGAACTGGATGCGGGCAAGGCGCCTGAGGGTGAATCCCGACAAGATAGAGATGATGGTTGCGGGAAAGGCTGGGATGGGGTCCATCCTCCCCTGGTATCTCATGGCCGTAGTCTGGGGGCGTTCCTAAACCCTTAGCTCTGCCATAATGTTCAGGTGGCGGCTGTAGCGAAGGGTGTGTTTCACCAGTTACATCTGGTACGGTGGCTTAAGCTGTATGTCTCAGACTCCGATCTTGCCACAATCATCCATGCTTTTATTACCTCAAGATTGGACTACTGTAATGCACTCTATGTGGGGCTACCCCTGGTGACAGTCCAGAGACTGCAGCTGGTGCAGAATGTAGCAGAACATTTCCTTAGGGGGACGAGTCGTCGTGAGCATATTACTCCGGTGCTCCATTCTCTGCACTGACTGCTGATAGTCTTCCAGGCCCAATTCAAGATGTTGGCTTTAACCTTTAAAGCCCTGCAGGATCACATCACCCTTCAGGTCCTGGATTGGCCTCTGCAGTCAGCTGGGGGCGCCCTCCTTGAGGTCCCCCCGGTTTCCTGGGTGTCAAACATGAGAAGGGCGTTCTCGGTGGCCGCTCCACATCTGCGGAACTCCCTCCCATTGGAGGTTCACCTGGCCTCAGACCTCCCCTCTTTTGGTAAACAGTGTAAGACTGTTCCGTGGGGCCTTTGCTGAGGAAGACGGGTGAAGGGTGGGTTGGGGTTTTTTGTTTGGGTTATTTTTAATGTTTTTATATTTTTGGGATGTTTATTTGTTTTTATATTGTTGTTCACCGCCCCAAGATGCATAGGCAGGAGGGTGGCATATAAATCTGAAATAAACAAACAAAGAAATAATTGTAGTGTAACTTCTACTGTTCTGTCACCTGCTTGGCACCATGAGCCCAGACTGGGATCTCTGTGCCTGGTTCCACTTTCCTTTGCATGGTCTGCTCAAGTTATCAGTGCCACAGTACCAATGCCATGCCACGAGGGTGCCCTTTGTGGGTGGGGGTATGAATGTCTAGTTTCTTAATTTTGTAACTGCGGGGGCCTGGGCTTGTTAGCTTTTGGTGGAATTTATTTCTCCATGCAGTTGTAGACTATTTTGTAGGGTTGTTGAATTCTTTTTGAGTGAATGTCCCTTGCTGGCCTGCATTTTTTTGCACTGCTTCATTGGCATAATTATTAAAGTGGGTACACTCACTGCTAATGGTGAGCCATGCTGTGGGTACACTAGAGGTTTTTTGGTTGTTTTTTATTTCTGCATGCAATTACACTTTTGTGGGGTTGTGTTCTGGAGCAATTGTCCCACTCTTGCTCGCCTGCTTTTTTGGGTAGTGCTTTGGCTGTGGGTCCAAGAACTTTGCAACAACTTTACAAAATTTCTGAAATTTTCCAAGGTCCAAAATTCTAAAACTTCTGAAACTGGGCCAATTATTCAGAACTTCAGTATTCGACCCGAGTACGCAGAACTTTCAGTACAGTCCTAACAAATGGGTAAGTTCTGCTGTAATTATATTTATATAGCACCTTCAGTGCTCAAAGCGCTTTACAATCCTTATCTAGTTCACTTTCACAACCATCCTGTGATGAGGATGATAGTTATTCCCATTTTACAGATAAGGACTCAAAGCAGAGAGAGAGTGGGTGATAATGGAAGTGACACTGGCTCAGCAGCAGCCTGACCTGGAACAGGGAGGGTAAGTGTAAGTGTTGCGGACACGGTCCGGACCAGATTGGGCTGCTGAACAAACGTGCTGGCTGCCTGGCCACTGGGGAGAGCAGAGAAACTAATGGGTGGCTGGTCCTGCCCCAGCACAGTCCCCTACCATGATGGGCAGACATGACAGTCGATGCATGATAGCCCGATGTGGCCCGCTTTGCCCCGACTGGGCAGACCTTAGCCCAGGCGGTGACTCAGACTTTCCACAGCTCGACAGCCAAGGCTAACTGCCAACACAGCCTGGGGCAATCCCAGGCCAACATCTGGTGGCCCCTGCACAAATGTGCAGGTGAGATCTGGGACAGATTTATTTTATTTATATGCTGCCCTTCCCACAGAGGCTCAGGGCTTATTACAACAATAAAACAGCAATAAAAAGTCATCCAAATCCATTTAAAATCCCCTTAATGCACCCCCTGCCCTCCCCTACAGCCCCCCACCCAACCCTCTCCCTGCCTGTCAAATGCCAGGCCAAACAGAAAGGTCTTACATTGTTTCCAGAAGATTAGCAGGCTCGGACTTAGGCAAGCCCCCACGGGGCAGCCACCGAGAATGCTTCCCTGCATGTCCTACCTGTAATTTGTTTTTATTGTATTTTTACTTGCTCCAGTAAGTGTATTTTATTATGTATTGGTTTTTATTATCCATTTATGTGTTTTATTCATCTTTTGCTAGTTGCCCTGAGCTGCCTGAGTCAGGATGGGTGCGGGATATCAAATTTTAGACGTAAATAAATAAATAAATACAGAAACTGGGACACCTCTAGGGTTCAAAGGCAGAAAGTCAAATTAGATGTGGCATTTTTGACCCTTTTGGTCCTGCCAAGACTCGTGTATTCAGCAGGAAGTTTAGCTCAGTAAAACTACCCCTCCCCACCCTCTTGCCTCTTTTTTTCTTGCACTCAAATTGTACTCTAGAGTTGGCATGCAGCTTATTTCCCTAAGCTCCTAGGTCATGCATGAACATGCAGTCACCTAGCTTGGGACTCCCGGTGGAAGAGCGCCTTGTGCACTGTACGAGTCGGCTTTTATCCACTTCACCCTGAGAGCAGACATGCAAATTTAGGGACTTGACAATTCTCATGGCCAAATCTTGCCGGTACATGATGGGAGCGGAGGGAAAAATAACAGGGAATGAATCCCCCACGGCGACCTGTTGGGTGCTTCTCCCAAGCACCTTGAATAGTGCCCAGAAAGCTATAGGCAGCCAGTGCAGACTTCGGAGCACCGGTGCAAGATGCTCCCGGCAACTCGTCTCTGAAAGGAGCCAAGACATCACATTCTGCTGCAGCTTCTGAACCGTCATCAGGGGCAGCCCCACAGAGTGCATTGCAGTAATCTAGCCTCGAGGTGATGAAAGAATGGATGAGTGGCCAGATCTGAATCAGAAAGAAAAGGCTACAGCCTCCCCACCAGGTGGAGTTGATGAAAAGCTCTCCTAGCCACCGCTGCCACCTGATAATCGGAGGCAGGGAGGGATCCAAAAGCATTCTGAGGCTGCAAACCTGAGTGACCACAGAGGGGTGGACCCCATCATTTCAAGTGCAATCAGACCACTCTTAAGTATTGTCCTAGACAGAAGTGTGTTCCATGTTCCTGCATTACAGGCCACAGCCTGCCAATCCTGGTGATGCTGTACAATGGTGCCTCTCACTGGGAACAAGGACCTAGCTCCACTGAAGTCTATGCCAGCACGTCAACATGCGAGTTAGGCACATGTAGTGTGCCCTGGTGGATAAGGTGTTTGACTTGGACCTGGGAGACCAGAATTCAAATCCTGTCTTAACCTGAACACACTTGTTCTTCATCCCTCCAAATCGCTTCTGAAAGCCTCCATCTTTCATCAGGCTTTCCTTAGCTCCTTACCCTCCCAGACTGCTCATTGATGCTCCCTTGACTTCCATTCATTCAGACTTTCCCTCCATAACAAAGCCAAGCATGTGTCCCATCTCTGATTAATTGTTGTTCAGTGCCAGATGCATTAGTGGTGATATATTAACGCTACTAATAAAACATGAATTCCCTGGGACACTTTGGACAAATCACTATAATAATGACCTACCTTGTGAGAGTGAACTAGCTAAGGATTGCAAAGCACTTTGAACACTGAAAATAATCCCCTTGTGCACCTAGAGAAATAAAGATTGCACCCTTCACAAGCACCATGCTGCAGCTGAAAACACCTAACTTACTTTGCCGCACATGTTGACTCTGCGAAGCCTGAAAATCTGTATCTAATATTAAACTACTTCCTCACTCTTCAAGAAAAAAAAAAACAACCTCTGCAAGATGGTGGTATGTGGGAGAAAAGAACAAGAAGGTTGGTGCAAGAGAAGTGGGAAGAATTAACACAGGCAAGAACATTAGCGTGGCACCTTATTTGTTTTAAAATTTATAGGCTTCGATACCTTGATCATACCTGTGAAACTGAACAACTTTCTACCTATTAAATATTGATCAGTAAATAAATTCTGTACTCATAAAAATCCAATCAAGTCCTTTAAAATCATTGCTACACTTTAATGGTCCATTTTTCAGTGGCTTATAAATGGTTAACGGATGTTTTGATAAATGGTAAACCAATTTTTACATATGGTTAGAGAATCCAATGGGTCAGTAGGTTACTTATAACCCTGGTTTATAACCCTCTATATAATAGCTTTTACTGATGTGCTTATAACTGTAACACATTAATAAGCACATTTCAGGCATGAGTAATCATTTATTAATCTTCTACAAACCCTTTATAAAATAGAATCTTAATATAAAGCATGACCAGAAATACATTTCAAATCGACCTCTGACCTTAACAATCATCCTCGCTAACATTATACAGCTTTGTAATTCTACTTCTCTCAACAACAGACAGGCCAGGCATCATCTGTTCAAAGGTGCAAGCATTATCAATAGGAACTCTAGGAAATTTTAGTCTTGAATATACTTTCTGCAGCTCCAATTCAGTAATTTTGCAAGTTAAGAACAGCAAAGACTGAAGCTCTATTCTCACATCACCATTTAATTTTTCTTATACGACTAGATACGTTCTTGGAGGATAGGCCCATTAATGGCTATTAGCCAAGTAGGTTGGGAGACGTCACCTCGAACCATCAGGAGCTGAGAGTGACCAGCAGGGAATTGATCACTCCATTATGACCTGTTGGGTATTTCTCAGAAGTGACTGAGACCAGCTACTGTCAGACAGGATGCTGAGCTCAGTGGACCATTGGTCTAATCCAGAATGTGTCACTTCTTATGTTCTAATTCATTAGCACCGATTCTGTGCCTACTGCACCCAATCCTAAAAAACACTCTCACACAATCCTATCAAATTCTAGCATTTTAAGGAATGAGAGCACAGCATCTAATTCAGTCATTTCCAAACATTTTTGCCTACATGACCCCATTCTGAAACTTAAACAGAATTCTGGGACACTGAAACGAGACAACAACAAAGACAAAGTAAACCAAATATCAGCTGAGAATGTGACCCTTGTTGGGGTATTGATCAACAGCTTGAGAGCCTCTAGTCTAATTGTAGAGACTATCTTGAGAGCAACATTCCATGGCTTGTTCTTTTACAGAACGGGAAGACGACATGTGGTTCAGTAATTGGAGACAAGCAATCTGGAATTGGAAATCCCGAAACTAATTCTAGCTCTGACACCAACTATATCTTTGGCTGCGGAGAAAGGCACTAAGTGAAAAATCACAACTGCTATGTACAATAGGCAAGTGGAATGATTTAATATGAAAATAAAAAGAGTGCTGTGTCAATTCTAAGTACTTAGATCCCAGAACACCACTATTTATTTATTTCTGGCATTTTTATCCTGCCCCTCTCGCCCAAAGGCGACTCAGGGCAGCTCACAATAAAATCAAAATATAAGAATTATATAGATACAATACAAATATAAATGCATAAATAAAAACACATTAACATCAGACCAGTTGTACAAAAAGAATCTCTCTTCCCCCCCCCCCCCCCCCCTGCCAAATGCCTGGCAGACCCCCCCCCCCCCCCCCCCCCCTTTTTAAAAAGGTGTAATCAAATTTTTGAAAGCATAAGAAAATTGTAGCATTTTGAAATTGTTAAAATGTATATTTTTAAGTTATTAACAAAACCACACTGACAAGTGTGAAGAAAGTTTCAGTTAAGGCTGCAAAGGGGTAAAATAGTTATGTTATTGTTACAGAGGATATACTGGCCTNGGCACTCAGGGATGACAGCAGGGGCCACCCTGGGGATGAGTGATCTTTCAGATAAATAGGACCCAGACCATTAAGAGCTTTAAAGGTTAAAACCAGCACCTTGAATTGAACCCGTAAGACAATAGTCAGCCAGTGCAGTGCTTGGAGCACTGGCGTAATGTGCTCTCTGCAGTTCGTCCCAGTCAAGAGACTGGCCGCAGCATTCTGCGCCAGCTGTAGCTTCCGGACTGTCATCAAGGGCAGCCCCACATAGAGCGCACTGCAATAGTCCAGTCTTGAGGTGACAAATGCATGGATGAGGGCGGCGAGGTCTGAGTCTGAGACATATGGGCGGAGCCTTCTCACCAAATGTAGTTGGCAAAGATGCCCCTGGCCACAGTTAACCCCCGAGAATCCAAGCGCAGATGCATCCCCAAGCTCTGCACAGATGGAACCAGTGAAGGCCAAACTCCCCCAATTCTCCTCTCCCAGATCACCGACCCCATCCCCTACGAACATCACCTCCATCTTATCAGGATTCAGCTTCAATCGGCTTGACCTCATCCAGTCCACCACAGCGACCAGACATCAGGACAGGAAGGAGACAGCAGAGTCACAGTCCTCAAACCACTTAGTCATGACACTACAATGAAATGGTTTGAGGAACTTTGCCTTAGCTTGTTTAGCTCTAAAGTATACTCATACGGTTCTCATTAGGAATGTCATTAACTGAAGAACAACCTCTTAGCATCCAAAAAAGTATCCTGAAGTTCAAAAAATCTAGGCCCGCTTGTCCAAGTCTCTTTGGTTACAAAATTGGGGTGAAATCCATCTGAAAACATGCTGTTCCTGGTTATTTCAGTTCTTCCATGCAAAAACAGATAGGAGAAAAGATCACCTTGAATTTGAGGCAGAAATTCAAGTTTCTTCAAGCCAGATCTGCCTTCCTTAAATACCGCACTGGCATCTTCTCCCAACAACAAAGATCTGCCAATGAGATAACACCCAAAGCAGGGTACATTTCCTCTTATCTCTTAAATAGCTGCATTTACTAAAGGTAATAAAAGCCTGTTTGTGAGTAAAAACCAAGCAGCTATACCTTCTGCCGGAAGAGGGCTATATACGTACATATACACTAGAGTTGAAATGGGTACCAAATTCAGTATCTTTGGATAATACTCACATTTTTGAGTACTGTGTTGGGTACCGGACAGGCTACTCGAGCACTGCTCAGGTAACCCACATACTTGTCCCCCCACACCTTAAAATTAAATGGGTAAATCCCATTACCGATTTACCAAAATTTTTGGTTACTGAAACTGAAAAATCAGGACAAAAACTGCAAATCATCAAGACCGGAAGTCAACATTCCAGGACATCAGGTAATTGAATAAAGCACTAATCAGTTTCCGATCAGTACCCAGCCATCGCGGGTTGATACAGGCACCAAAAATGCTATGAATACACACCCGTTTTTACAGGTACTCATCCAGTCCTTACACATACACATCGCCCAGGCCTTTGGGGAGGGGGGAGGGGGGTTAGTGGGTTTTTATCCTCCTACCCTTCTTTATTATTTGTTATTATTTGTTGTCCCTTCCCTGTTTTATCTGTAAGATTTTTATAACTGTTTTATTATTATTATTATTATTAACAAACATTTATATAGCGCCAGCAGTGTACCTGGCACTTTACAAAGTAATAAAATAGACACGGTCCCTGCCCCTAGGGCTTACAATCTGAGAGACAGGAGCTGGGGGAGAGACTTAGGAAGGGGAACAGAGGGAGAGACAAGGGGTCTAACATTCATGAAGATGCGAGGTCTCAAGTGCACGTACTTGGCTTGGTTACGATGAGAATGACAGCAGGCAGGTCCATGTTGCAAGGATAAGGGTAAACCGATCGTAGGTATAGGAATAGTGGCTCAGCAGGATAAAGAGTCAGACAGAGCAGAGCGAAAGAGGTGAGTTTTAAGGAGAGATTTGAAGGTATGAAGGGAGGGGGCAAGGCGGATGTGGACAGGGAGGGAGTTCCAGGCATGGGGGGCAGCAAGTGAGAAGGGACGAAGGCGCTTAGGGGAGCAGGGAAGGCGTGGAAGGGTGAGAGAAGGGACAGAGGAGGAGCGAAGTGCACGGGCTGGAGTATGGAGGGCGATAAGTGCAGAGAGGTAGGGGGGAGCAAGGTTGTGAAGAGCTTTATAGGTGAAGACTAGGAGCTTGTGCAGGATTCGTTCAGGAAGGGGAAGCCAGTGAAGCGAAGAGAGGAGGGGCTGCACATGGTCGAAGCGACTGGCGAGGTAGATGACCCTGGCAGCAGAGTTTTGGACAGAGATGAGGGGAGAAAGGTGAGACCGGGGAAGGCCAGTGAGAAGGAGGTTACAGTAATCGAGGCGAGAGATGACCAGAGCATGAACAAGAGTTTTGGCAGACGAGACAGAGAGAAAAGGGCGAATCTTAGCAATGTTATGGAGGGAGAAGCGACAGGATTTAGCAACAGAGTCAATGTAGGGTTTAAAAGAAAGGGGTGAGTCAAAGATGAAGCCTAGGCTACGGGCTTGGGGGACAGGCAGGATGGTGACTCCATCAATAAATGTTTTAAATGTTTTTAAGGTTGTTTTACTTTTTTGAAATTTGTTAGCCGCCCCGAGCTGCTTGCAGGAGGGGCGGGGTATAAATGCATTAAATAAATAAAAATAAATACACACACACACACATGCTTCATATTATTACTTTTTATTTTAAAATTTTACTACCCTGCCCCTCCTGCCACAAGCAGCTCGGGGCACCTTACAATTATAATAGGATAAAAACAACAGTAAAGCTAAAACCAACTCATCATAAAGGAGGATTAAAATATCCCTCCCTACCCACCACCCTAACCCACTCCCCCCACCCATTCACTCATCTCCCCCGCCAAATGCCTGGCGGAACAGCCAGGTCTTACAACTTCTTCGAAAGGAGGGGAGATCCAGGGCCAATTGGGCCTCCACCGGAAGCGAGTTCCACAGCCGTGGTGCAGCCACTGAGAATGCCCTCCCCATTGTGGCCCCCCAGAAGACTCGGGAGACCTTGAGAAGGGCACCCTTGGATGAGTGCAGGGGCTGATCCAGAATCCAGGGAGTGAGGCGATCCCGCAGATAGGTAGGGCGTAGGCCGTCTAGGCAAGCACCAACACCTTGCTACAGGCAGACAGGGCAGAGAATGAAGAACCAGCGTGATATGCTCCCGGCGGCCTAGTTCCACCAGGAGATAGGCCGCCGCATTGAGCACCAGCTACAGCTTCCGAGCCGTCACCATGGGTAGCCCCACGTAGAGCACGTTACAATAGTCCAGTCTAGAGGTGATGAAAGCATGGATGGCAGTGGCCATGTCAGAGTCTGAAGCAGTCGCACCAGATATAAGTGGCAAAAAGCACTTCTTGCCACAGCCTCCACCTGCACATCCACGTGGAGTTGCGAATCAAGGAGTACCCCCACACTCCATACCTGGGAGACTAGTGGAGGACAAATCCCATCAATAATGGGAGCCGTCATCTCCACCACCTTACCCACCAGCATCATCTCAGTTTTGTCATAATTCAGCCTCGGTCAATTAGTCCTCCTCCAGTCCCTCACAGTTATTAAACACCGAGTAAGCACCGAGACTGCTGGGCCTGGGTCTGCTTAAAAAGAGGTAAAGCTGGGTGTCATCATAGTGATGACACCGCACGGCAAACCTCCTGACCACTTCGCCGAGCAGCTGCATATACACGTTGGACAGGAGAGGGGACAAGACAGAATCCTGCGGGACTCCATACGAGAGGTCTCAGTATGATGAAGAATAATCCCCAAGCACCACTCGCTGAGTTCTTCCGGCCTGGAAGGAGCGGAACCATTTAAGAACCATCCCGCCAGGGCATCACCAACATCTCATGATCAATGGTATCAAATGCCACTGATAGATCTAATAAAATCAACAGGGTCGAACAACCCCGGTCCAATTACCAGCCTAAGTCATTGACCAATGCCACAAGCGCAGTCTCGGTGCCATAACCCGGACGAAATCCAGACTGAGAGGAATCAAGAAAACTGATATGATCCAGATGCTCCTGTAGCTGTCGAGCCACTACTCGTTCAATAACCTTCCCTAAAAAGGGAAGGTTAGAGACAGGCTGATAGCTGGCGCGGGAGACAACGTAAAGCAATGGTTTCTTGAGCACAGGCCGCACCGCTGTCTCCTTGAGACAGCTCGGCACTCTGCCCTCCTGAAGGGAGGCACTGACCACCCCAGCCAGCAATGGCCGCAGTGTCTCCCGGAAGACCTTAACCTGCCAGAACGGGCATGGATCTAGTTCACAAGAAGTGGCCATGATCGCCCCCAGAACATCTACCGCATTGATGGGTGTCACTAACTGAAATCGATCCCACAAACTCAGACAAGACAGAACTTCCATAACCTGTGATTTCCCTAATGTAATAAGTGTGACGTCAAAGTCATGGTGAATACAAGCGGTTTTATCCACAAACATGTCACAGCGTGCAGTAGATGACTCCACTCCCTGTTACGTAACAAGCCTTTCCCCTCCCCCCAAGAATGTTACCCTCCCTTTTGTTGGTGAAACATTGCCCCATAAGGAATACAGATTCTGGGGTGCCCAAGCGACAAGGGTCAGAGAGGAATTTGAGAGCCAGGTGAACCCTTGAAACTGAAAGGCCCCTCAGGTAAAGCACGAAACCTGAAAGGAGCAGGAATTAGATAAGGGAAGAGCCTCCTCCAGTAATCACAGGGGCACAGGCAAGAGAGGCCGCTCCCCGGTTTTGAACAAAGACCCTAGCTTGGAACTCCAGATTGGCAAAATAAGCACAATGGTGGGCCTGTCCATGCACACCTGGATGGAGCCAGCCTTCCCTGTTCCCCTATAGGAAAGTCCCTTATCCCCTGCAAGATTTGTTTTCCCCACAACATCCTGACGAGATTTCCCTATTGACTCACCTTATTTTCCTAAAGACACCTGGAGCATCCTCCAAACCCTTCATTGAATTCTATGGTCACACCCAGGCCCCTTTTGTTCTCCTCAGAATTAGGTCACCACTGGAGCTAGGACTTTCCATAATTTAGTCCTAAGCGCTGGAAGATAGAAAAGTGATGCCTCCTCCAGCCCCTCCGTTCCGCCCTAAGAGGCCCCCCAAGGGTCCCTCCCCATGAGCACATGGACATCATCCTATAATAATCCAAATCCTGGCCCCCAAGAGCAGAGTAGTTCCGGACCCCACTGAAGGACGCCTCTCCCAGACCTTGGCCTGTGTTCCTCACCTCCACCTCTCAACCCCCCACCCCCCACCCTCTGAGGGTTGCCTGTCTCTCCCTCTACCTACAGGCTCAGCAAGGTAACCTTTCGAACTTCTCTCTCGGTTCCCTGTTTCTTCCTCTTCCCCCAACGCAGTGTGCACCAGCCCCGGAGAATACCAGACTGGGAGGGGGTTGGATTGTTCATGGGTGGGTGGTGTATCTGTACAAGGGAGGGTGGTTATTTCAAGCTGTATAGCACCTAAGAATTGGCCCATGGGTGTGTATCTGTGCAAGGGAGGGTAGGTGTGTGTATATGTCTCTCTCCCCCCCCTTTTTTCTTAAAAAATAAAACAATAAAAAAAACCTTTTGTATTTAAGCAGTTGTCTGTGTATCTGGGAAGCGGGTGGGATAGTCCAGCTGACCAGTAGCACACCCCATACCTCAGACTGATCCTTGTGGCACGTGGGGACCCCTAATTCAACTAATTCTGCTAATTCCCCTAAATTTAAGAATCGGGCATATATTGGGGTACCGACCCCCAATAGTCACGAGTGGAAGGGGGGGTCTCCTGCTAACAGATTGGTGGAGAATGCAGGCAGTCACGTGGGCCCCACGCAACATATGGGTGTACAGTCCACGGAGGCGGAGCATGTAGCTCTTGTTAGCTGGAACCCCACCCCACCCCGTGAACAATAGTGGGTTGGTGGAAGGAATCTGTGTGCATTTAGGTAGAACGCCAAGCTCAATGGAGCCGGTAGCTAATTTGAGGGCTCTAGGAACGAGCGCCAAGTCCAACGGGACCACTCTAGCCACTGAGGGTTCTAGCCTTAGAAAATTAAGATAGCGTAGTCTTGAACCTGTGAGAGACAGTTTTGAGATTTGGATTGGAGTTAGTCTTGGAGCTATAAGAGATTGCTTTGAGATTTAGAGTTGAGCTGACTTGAGAATCATAAAGTTGGTTCTGGGACTCCCTTTTGAGAAGGTAGTCTTGAAGCTGAGAGAGACCGTTTTTGAGATTTGGATTTAAGTTAGTCTTGGAGCTATAAGAGATTGCTTTGAGATTTAGAGTTGAGCTGGTCTGAGAATCACAGAGCTGGTTCTGAAAACCCTTGTGAGATTTGAATAGATAGTTTTGAGATTTGGGGTCTAGATTTGAGTGTGCAAAACATGAGGCCTAAGGTATGTCCCCTGATGTGTTGGGCCGATGACCATCTGGGGACAGGCCCATGGTTGCTATGGCGGCCATGAACTCATGCTCCGCTCCCCCAAGGTTGGCATCAGCGTGGATATTGAAGTTCCCCAAGACTAATGTCTTTGGGGACCGCAACGCCAACCCCAATACCAACTCTGACAGAGCATGTAGGGAGGGTGCTGTACAGGCAGGTGCACGGTATACAAGCAGCACTCCCATTCGGTCCCCTGACAAATCGATCACAAGATGGAGACCCTCAATACCAGATACTGATTGCACCTCTGGACAGACGACGACTCCCTAAAAATCATGGCTATACTGCCACCCCCCGTTCCTCCGACCGTGGCGGATGTTGCATGGAATACCAGGCTGGACAAGGTCAGCCAAAGTAGGCCTCAACTCAGTGTCCAACCAGGTTTCCCTGATACATAAGACGTCAGCTGCATGGTCCAGGATCAATTCCTGGACAGTTGTTACCTTATTGAGCACCGACCTGGCATTCAACATCAGAGCACGGTCGGGGGTCCTCTGACCATGAACCACCTGCCCATCTGCTTCAGGGGTAGTAAGCAGGACAGGTAACAAACACCTGTCCCACCTCACTGATCTAATATTCCCCCAATAGAGCCCATATCTCCCCCATCCCATCACGACCCCAATGGCCGTGTCCATCCCCCCAGCCAGCCCTGCTCCTGGCGCCCCTCTGGCTGCTCTGCCCCGGCAGTGGGGGAAATTCCCACTCCCAACCCAACACAGCTAATCCCCTCCTCCCCAACCCAATCCTTCTCCATTATTCACCTTCCTAATTCCCACTCCCAACCCAACACAGCTAATCCCCTCCTCCCCAACCCAATCCTTCTCCATTATTCACTTTCCTAATTCCCACTCACCCCCCTAAAAACAAAATAATAAAATAACCCCCCTCAAATCCTCCCACCAATCACCACACCAATATATCCAACTGCAATCCCAAATCCAGTATGGACTCTTGCTTCAGGCCCCACCAAGGGGCACTTTGACGCGCACCTGTAGCATGAGTCTGAGGCGCTGCCGGCAGGCATGCCACTTTTCAGCCCATCAAGGCCGACCCGACCGAAAGTCGCAGGGAGAAACCCCTGGCCACGCCCCCTCTCCCTCTGCCACCACGGGGGGGGGGGGGAAACAGCAACAGGGGCCCAGGGAGTCCCGTCCCAGAGGCCCTCTGGGCCAAGTCATTCCCGTAGCTCAGCTCCGGGGGGAAGATCGAGTACCACGCTGGTGGCCTGATGGAACGGGGCAAGCCCAACAGGCTCCCAGCCGCCTGCAGCTTCTGTGTTGTCTGTCTCCGTGGTTTGCAGCAATTCTCACAAGCAGGGGAGGAGTGCACCCTCCAAGGCTTCCACAGAGGCCTTTCAGGCTGTTTCAGCATAGCAGCCAGAGCCTTGTAGTCATACTGTCTGTCTTATATCCCTGGAACATCAGGCAGCAACAAGGATGTTACTACCTGGCAGGATACCAGGGTAAGAGGCAGGAGCTGCAGGAAGCTCTACCCACGAGAGGCTGAGCTGAGCCGGCTTCCTCGTAGAAGAGGCATCTGCGACAGAGGGTTGTGCCTGGCCAACATCCCGAGTAGTGGGAAATTTGTTCCTTATGATTTTCAAAGCAATCTCAGGATTTCGAGGTTCAGATTCATGATTTGGGGGAGCATGCATTTAATGATAATTAAATAGAGTGTCTTCAAACTTGCTGAGGCTCTGTAGAGTAATCTTCAAAAATGGGTACATAATCCGCTATTTACACCTGCACGTGCTTATATTTCTAACTGGCCGCTTGAGCTGGCATTTTACACATATAACGGAAGCACCTGTGCATAAACCATTTTCTTATGAGAGTCATGCCCTGAACGTAAAATTTTCAATTCGGTTCCCAATGCAAACCTCCTAGTGCTTTCTTCCTAGATAAAACACAGAACGTGCTACCTAATATTGCAAGACACACACATAAATCAAGCATCTCCACAAAACTGAATCTCATGCTAACCCATGTACTTGAAATAAATCCTTCCTCCCCTGTGAAACAAGTCAGGCCAAGCCTCCTGTTCAACACTTCACAGATCCAATCAGATCAACAGATGTGGCCTAAACCCACCATCAAGGAAAGCTGGGGCCCACACAGAAGCACTTTTCGACACAGACAAAACACACACCTATAGGATTTCAACATATTTCCAGCTCTTTTAAGTGTTGGCAGAAGACAGTTCCCCTTGGATGCTACTAATAATATAAGAATACTGCAGAGTATATTAAGGCAAGCAGGAAAAGAGACCAAGATCTAATATATCTTCTCTAAGATTGTCGCTGTCCTCTAGGAGTCATTCTGCTAATAAAATATCTTAAGTTCTTAGCCCAAGTTGGGCGCTATTATTTGCAAAATATTTTTTGTTATTTATAAAGTATTCCCACATGTCAAAACACTTGGCCCATGGAACAAAAACATGCTTCCAAAGGGTTATTTTTTCCTCTCGTCAAGAAAGAGGAATTCCAAAGTTGCACAATTCTCACAAGTTTATCCCTACTTAGAAAATTTGTACTTTCCTTGAAGGTCCTGCTCTTGGATTTATAGCAGAAAAGAATTTTAGCCTTCATTTAAAAGGTTTCTAGCTGTCCTGCTGCAGCGCAAAACTTGAAAACATGACCCCCTACAAAACAAAACAAAAAAGAAATTCGAAGTCTGCCATTTTTAAAAAATGTCATGATTTATAAGCTACATATTCTCATGATTTTATGGAGTCCAACACCTCACTTTGGCAGTATAGATGAGCATTTCCATCAAATAAACGTTGCTAGCAACGTGGTATGAAAGGGATGCTGGGATTAGAGAGGAGGGTAGCATTAAACATGTAACGTTTTACACGGTCAGTGCAAGCAATCAGTGTACACTTTGGTAACATTTTCCTTTAGATATGCATTTGTGGAGTCCTACGTCTAGAATTACAGGGGACAAGTTGCAGGAATATTGTCTGAAAATGCGTGTTGGTGGGTCTATCCAGATGACCAGACACATGTATGCGTGGGAAGTGATACTGACTGATTAGTCTAATTTCTGTACATCTCCACTGGTTGCACGGGAATGTTCAGGCCACAATAGCCAGGTATAAAAGGATGGGCTACTTTAAAAAAAAAAAAAAAAAAAAAAAAA
>QEPC01013438.1:2863874-2917303 GCA_003113815.1 Sphenodon punctatus | reverse complement strand
CTGTCCCCTCTCCTTGTCTCCCCCTCCTTGTCTTTTAGATTGTAAGCCACAGGCAGGGACCGCATCTGATTGTATGTTCTGTACAGCGCCAGGTTACTACTGGCGCTTTATAAATGTTTATTAATAATAATAATAATAATAATCGCAGTAAATGCTGTTTCCATTTGAAAAAGGTCACTCACCTTTAATTTACGTAACAAGGAAACTTGGGCTTTTCACTACTTTTTTGCTAGTTCCTGTTCAGAAATCGCAACTGTTCGGTACTTCCGGTAGCCTGCAGAAATGACGGAACTCAGTTCCCCACCCCTCCACTCAAAACAAACTGAACTGGGACCCCTGAAACTGAACTGCTAACACTATGAAGAAAAATGCCATAAATAGATGGAAAGTGCCATAAATCTACAGAAGATACTGGGAATTGACAGAAATTGATGAAAATACCAGAAATTGACAGGAAATTGGTAAGCGCCGATCTCAACAATAGTGGAAGCGTGGTATCAAAAGAGTGAGGAAATACCGAACAGCCACAAGCGAATCCAAAAGGCAGGTATTTCTGGTTGGTACGGGAACACTTGCTTTCACCTCAGCACTAGGTGACACCCCATAGCATATCTTGGTGACGTTACAGTCGTAGTATGCGCTTGTGGATACTTCCCAGTAGAAAGTTCAGTCTGGTTTCATGTGGATTATGGCATATGGAAGGCAGGTTTCATTTTACGACAGGACAAATTTAGAAAACATTCAATGCATTTGTAAATTAACTGGGGGGGAAACCGTTTTTGCTGCTGTGTATTCACCTACCAGCTGCATTCTACTTATCTCTGCTGCAATCACCTGAACTCAAACACTGTCCTTAGATGGTTACATTTATTTTCATTTAGGGATAGGCATCTGACCAGTCAAAAAATAATTTGGTCAACTGACCAGTCAAATATTGGTCAAGTATTTTTAAAGCATGAACTTATTAGGACAACAAAGAGAGACTTTAATCATCAACAGGTTAGATACCTATGCTAATTACAAAATCATTTATCAGTTAACTTATTGCAAAAAAAATTAAATTAAGTTTGTAATAATTCATTACAATTTTTTAAATTTAACGTTAGGTTACTATAAATGTAAATGATATTCCTCTAGCCCCCGTCCCCAATACAGCCAGATGAGTGCACTCCTCCAACCCCACCAGCTGGTTGGCAGCAGCTCCTCCTCCCGGGGGCCCAATCTTGCTGCACAGGAGTCCTGCCCCATGTGGATAAGCCCACTCTGGGGTGTGGCAAGAGTTGTGATGGCAGCCCCTCTGCCTGGATTCCCTGCGTGGAAGGGGACAGATTGTTCAGACTGCTCTCCTTGCTGGCCCAAAATGAGGTGACTGCATTTGCCCTCCCCAGGGTGGATTGGGGGGGGGGGATCAAGCTGGCCCCGTCTCATGTGGCTTTACCTTTAACGTTCAGGAACTCATTCTTGGCATCAGACAATATAGAAATATAATTTTTCATATTCTTAATGGACCGAGCTACAGGAACAAGCAGGGAAATAAATGTTGAGTTTCTCATCCAGAACATCATCATCGTCAAGAATGTCAGTGTAGATTACTCGAGGGTAGCATCCAGTCACTCCTTCAACAGGAGCCGACTGAAGTGCCATACTTCCAAACAAATTATTTTGGCTTTCCCCGACTCTCCATGATTTAATATGTCTCAATAACTCTTGTGTTTAATTCAGCCAGTAGCCTTCAGTTCTGTTCCTATCAGCTACTGTTTTTCTAGAAGACTCAAGTCCAATTCTTCCCAGGAGCTTTACAGAGCAGACAGCCAGATCACACGGCTGGGGTACTCTCTGGTTCCTGTAGCAAGCACAACGAAATCATGGGCAGTCCTAGGCACTTGGGCCATTTGCCACTTAGTTTGGAGATGCCTGAAGTTACAGCAGATGGCCAGTAAAAGCAGCTTTGCTATGCTGTTAGGTTTGGCTTCTCTGTTAGTACAAAGTATCTCCTTCAGCCCCACATGGCTTAATTGAGGAAAAGGGGGGGAAAGGATGAAGAAGTTCGGGAGAGAAAAGCAGCACAGGGAGTGTCTGCTTCTAAGCGTAGAAGGGGGCTGTCTATAGCCATGTGTGTAGGGGCTGGGAGAAAGTCTGGGGTGTGTATGTCCGAGTGTAGGTAGGGGAGGGCGTGCGTCCCCCATGACTGTTTCATGGCTAAGGGGCAAGCAGCCCTCACTCCTACCCCTTGCTAACTAATGACACCATAATGAAATAAAAACGGTCAGCTGCTACCAGCATGGTGGCTTTCTTGGCTTCAATTGACAATATTTGGTTGGTCAATTGACCAGCATTGCCAACCCTATTTTCTTTCATTGTATAATTTTTTTTAAAAAAGAAACAATGTATTTTTAAAGTGTTTTTGTGGAAGCAATTCAAAAAGCACATGTATCAGTTTGGTGCTTAGGTACCTAACTGCCGTCTGTGTCTTTGAAAGCTTCCCCTTTAATTTTGCGTGGCTAGGCTATTTTATGTTTCAGTACAATCTTCTTTTAAAACTGAATTTCCTGGCTTTTGATTATATAAGCATATTCTTTGGTGTTACTATTGCATTTCTGCAAGTGTACGTATTCATTCAGTATTACTGCAGTGCTACATTATAGGATATGATTGCTTAGAGAACACCAGCTTCTGGTTAAACTTAATCAGCATTCAAACAACTTGGTCTTTGATACAGAAGCCCCAAGTTTAAAATACATGAGGATCAAATAATAAAATTTCAAAATGGCATATTGTACAAAGCAATGTGCTTTCACTTAGATAGCACACAACATATAACGTATGCGCTTAGATAATGCATAAAGATCTTTTTTAAAAAAAAACCCACATATGATCCAGAACTAAAAGTTATAGTGAATGAATTCTGAAGCCTAACATCATGCTACCTTCTGCATTTGAATGTTACAACACCTTAAACAAATAAGCCATTTTAATAAACCCTATTGGTAGCTGGTTAAAAGATAGGAAACAAAGGGTAGGAATAAATGGTCATTTTTCAAGTTGGAGACAGGTAAACAGTGGGGTGCTTCAGGAGTCAGTACTGGGACCAGTATTGCTTAACATATTCATTAATGATTTGGGAAAAGGGGTAAAGAGTGAGGTGGCTAAATTTACAGATGACATTAAATTATTCAAGATAGTTAAGACCAAGGCAGACTTCAAGGAACTACAGAGGGATCTTGCATGTCCAGGTGAATGGGAAATAAAAAATGGCAAATGAAATTCAATGTTGATAAGTGCAAGGTGATGCAAATAGGGGGAAATAATCCTCACTTTACATACATGATGCTAGGTTCTGACCTGGGCGTTAACCACTCAGGAGAAGGATCTTGGAGTCATTGTGGATAGATCCTTGAAGACACTGGCTCAGTGTGCGGCAGCAGTCAAAATGGCAGACTGAAGGCTAGGCATTATTGCAAAAGGAGTAGAAAATAGAAGGAAAAACAACATAATACCACCATATAAATCTTTGGTATGACCCTACCTTGAATACCATGTGCAGTTCTGGTCACCCCAACTCAGGAAAAATAGAATGGAATTGGAAAATAGTTCAGAGAAGGACAACAAAGATGATAGAAGGGATGGATCAACTTCCTTATGAGGAGAGGCTCAACAGGCGAGGGATATTTTTATGTATTAGAGAAAATTGAATATCCCGCAGCCTCCTGCCAAAAGGCAGCTCAGTGCAGCATGCAAATATCAAACACAAATATAAAGTAACATTATAAAAATACAATAAAATCCAGCTAATATAAATACAATCAGAATGGAGCTAATAAAACCCCCACCAACCCAACCCTCCCACCCATTACCCATCTCCCTCACCAAAAGCCTGGCAGCACAGGCAGGTCTTGCATTGTCATCGAACTGTCTCTTATACACATCTAGATGTGTAAAAGAGACAGCACGGGGGTTTGGGGGGGGGGGCGGTCCCACAGGTAAGTGGGGTCCAGAACATATAGGGCTTTCTAACCCTATGCCATAGCTTGGAGAAAAGGGGATTAAGGGGGGATATGACAGAAGTTTATAAAATCATGAGCGGTGTGGAAAAAGTAAATAGGGAACTGTTGTTTGCCCTTTCTCACAATAAGAGAACAAGGGGACACTCACTGGGACCGACGCCATGCCCCGTGCACGGGTATGGATCCCACACGGTAATTACATGCATCCCCGTTATCAGGGGGATTGTGCTGCATGCACAGCGTGTGGAGCGGGGTTTGGAATTGCAGCCTCTGAAGTTAAACGGTGGCTGATTTAAAATGAACAAGAAGGAAGTACTTTTTCCACTCAGTGGACAATACAGTTCTGCAAGTTTTGGCAGAGGAGGAAGTGAAAGTCAGCACAATAACCAGCTTCAAACGGAAACTAGATAAATTCTTAAGAGGATAGAGCCATAATTGCTTACTAGTTCAGGTTTAAACCCCTAGCGGTAGGTGGTGTAGTTAGCAGGAGATGGGTCACACCTCTATGACCTGTACTTGTACTTCTCTCGAGCACCTGTAGCTGGCCACTGTTGGAGACAGGATGCTGGGCTTGATGGACCATGGGTCTGACCCAGTAAGTTACTTATGTTCTTATCCATCACATAAATTCAAAGTTTTGCAATTTTCAATTCAGTTACAAAAAAAAAAAAAAAATGAAATAGAAGAAAGATTTTTAAGTCAGTGGGTTCAAAAGAACAAAGCCAAGCAAAATGTTAAATACATGCAGCTATATAAGATTAAGCTCTAAATAGCTGGGTCAATCTACATGTAAATTGTTATTTAATACCTACCACTGCTTTAGGATTATTTTTTTCTTGGGGGGGGGGGGGAGGTAAAGAAAAAACACTGGGGGAGTTCTAAGAGAATTGGGGGGCAAAAAGGGAAAGACCAAGAATTACTTCTGAGAAACAATTTACTATCCCAACATCCTTGTTTTTTATGTTCTGAGTATGTAACAGGAAGTTGTGAGTTGTCAGAGGTATGTATAGCCATGCCTAAATTATAGCTATAAAACCAGCTACCCAAATTCTTAGAGAACTCCTACTTAGAACCTACTCAGATTACATGAAGATAATAAAAAAGAATTAAGCTTGAAAGCTGAAGGATTCTTTTGCCCACAAATTATTCAAGCGTGAATCTAATTACCAAAATTTCAGGGAGGCCTGTCCCACTCTTGTCACACCAGTCCTAAAACAAAGACTTTATGTGAGTTGCAGAATTGTACAATCCTGAAATAATCATGGCCAAACTACACTCAACGCTACTATTGGGGTGGAAAGGCACGTTCATTGCAGTAAACGTGATGGTGATCTACTGAATAATTATTATGGTGCTTTATAGCCGGAAGGCATGGTAGTTATTTCAAAGCTATTATTTGTAACCAACAACCTTATAAAAAAGGTAGAATGTATTGCATATGCGACCAAGGCAGCAGGGAGGACACAGTAAACCCCAACATCTCCAAGAATGAGGGGGTGGGGTGGGGTGGGGTGGGGGACTAATCCATTTCTACATGTGGGTTGGGCATAACATTTAATCACTTTTGGGAGGGAGGCTCTTTTTAAAAAATGGATATTCAAGCTGATCAATACTTGGGGGGGGGGGGGGGGGGAGAATCAGAAAGTGAAATTTGACTCCTTAAAGGTTTGCCACAAAACTGCTCTCTGTAAAAGGATGGGGAAGGAATATTTGTCTTACAACAGACGATTCGGATTCTGGGGCTAGTCCAAAAATGGAAAATATTTTACAAGTTTCAAAATGGACTCCTTTTTTTTAGTAATGGAAACAATAATAAAATGATCACAGATAAATATTCTGATGAACAACAAACTTGGTTGGAAAAAAATCACAGGAAAAAATGATAACTGACAATTTTTAACAAAACTTTTTTTCAAACACAAAAGAGTTCTACATTAGGCTACTGTTGGATGAAAAACACTCCTAAAAAGACTTCAGTTTGGACCAAGGGCAATGTCAGTGCCTTTGTTGAGATCTCGATACTTCAGCATAGCTTATGGTTTGCCTGGCATGCAACATTAGGTTGAAAAAAGACAGTAAAAAGTTGCACCTCTGTTCTCTCCTGTGCCATCAATGAAGTAGTCTCTCCCTCCCCCCCCGAAAAAAACAACATTGGGCAGTGGGCACCATGTATTTAAGGGAAGCCCAAAACGTATCCAATTTGAAGGAGACTGATTTTTACCCAGTTGGAAAGAAAGCAAGATAAGATGGTACAAGGTTTGTAAGCAAACGTTGCCAAAAACCTGGGAGGAGGACTGAGTAAAGATGTAGACAAAGGGGTAGAGGATGTGTGGAGGTGAGAATGGAGAAGGGTAGGGCTTTGAGGCATGTGAGGATGTAACGATTTTGGAAGACTTCAGATGAGTGTGATAATCTGAACCTTGGAAGAAGCACTGATCCATCAAACCTTGTGCAATTGGCTTTTATAGTTATGACACTTTATCAGGACTGCCATTTAGGGAGGAAAGGCAAACTAGTCCCCAATGATTCATATCATGTGCTGATTGTCCCTAAGCTTTCTTGCATTTCAGGTCTTTTACTTGAAAGGCCATTTACAATGGTTCCCCCCTGAAAGTTGCCCCCTACCTACCTAAACCTGAAATGGTGCTCCTGCTTTGGACATGCCTGAGGAAGGGCTCCGTGTGGACTGTTTGCATACTCTCACAAACAGAAGCAGGTCCATTAAAATATATCCTCTGAACTATTGTCTCCATTTCTTACAACCACGCACTCTTGAGTTATGCTAGCAGAGTTGCTTAAGTAAACATAGCAGTTACATACATGGTGGCCAATTCCATGAGACATTCTCATGTTAAAAGTAAGCCTAAAACAATTGTCCTGTTAGATACCAAGTCTGTTCTGGGAAGTCTTTATGAATTGGGACTGCAGAGCAGAATGCAAGAAGCCTCAAGTATCTGGAAAACTGCAGCAGCCCATCTGCTTACTGGGATGGGCCACAGGAAGCAATTCAACCGGTGCTCCGAGCATTGCACTGGCTGCCTTTCGTTTTCCAGACCCGATTCAAAGTGCTAGTTTTGACCTTTAAAGCCCTAACGGCCTGGGCCCTGCTTATCTGAAGGATAGCCTCACCTCCTGGAACCATGGGTGGCCCCTGTAGTTGTCCAGGGGGGCCCTCCTGGAGGTCCTGCATTATCGGCGGGTTCTGACCAACAGGTGGGCATTCTTGGTGGCCACACCATTGCTGTGGAATGCTCTCCTGGCAGAGATTTGCCTCAGCCCGGCTTTCCCGGCTTTCCAATGAAGCTGGAAAACCCTGGCTCTTTTGTTTGGCGGGGGGGAGGGGGTGGGATGGGTTAGTGGGAGGGTTGTGTTTTTTTTACACAGATCAGGGTTGACTGTTTATTACTGTTACGGGTTTTACATAGATCTGTATTGTTATATTTTATAGCCATCATGTATTGGATTTTTTATCATTCATACGTTAGCCACCCCGAGTTGCCTGTGAGCGAGAGGGGCAGGGTACAAATTCAAGAAAATAAATAAATATAAATTTCAACATTAATCATGCCGGATCCAGGATACACACTGCACTATCCACGCGCATACAGCTTTTACTTTGAAGTGGCAGATTTGAAACAATTGGTTTCAAATGTAATTAATATTATACTTGATTGCAAAACTGCCTTTTGGTGTTTAAAACATGCCTTCTTCCTTGGTATGGTCATTTAATTTCAACTTCCACAGGACTCAACTACAAGGCAACCAAATGTCTGCCCACTTCCTGTAACCACATAAACCATAACACTACTGGCATGGGTCCATTCATTAATTAACCTTTGTTAGAAGGGTGTCTATAAAGAAGGTACTTAAAAGACTCCAATGATGTTATAGCACTGATGGTTTACCATTATGTGGTATACTCAACCAGTTCTAAGAGCATACATATGGAGACCCTTAAACCCTTCCTTTCTTGTGGTGCAATTCTGAATGGTTGCATTATGCCACTTATTTAAAAATGAATTGCAACTTCCACCATTGATTAAGAGTTCTACACATGGCTTTATAAAGTTTTATAAAGCTTGTGCTTTTTAGCTACATGTAGCTTGTGACCAACTACCGGTGTTGGTTCGGAGGATTCTGAAATTAACTAAAGCCCTGGCAACGCCAATGAAAAGATTGGGGAAGTTGCTCTGGACAAAGCAACAGCTTCTGAAGAGCAAGCATCAGGCACATGCAGCAAATGAGCTGGGACAATGCAGGTCTGATTTTGGTGCGTGTTGGTCTTTTGAGGCAGCCGTCATGTGTGCGCCAGTGAGCGTAAGAGCAGAGAGGGGCAGGAAGAAGTCACTCCTCGGAATGCTCTTGGTTTTTCAGCCACAACTTTGTGCCCGCACCACCCACATGAACAGACAGAGACATGCTCTGGGGTAAAAGGCCTTGGCTGCAACTTTATTACAACATAACTTACACATATGAAACAGACAATCATAGTAAACAACCTGTGTGCATAATAGCGCGGAGGAACCATGCTACATAAAGCAGGCCAAGGGGGTTGAGTTAAATCTCCCCCCACCTCACCCCCCTGCCCGGGTGAATCGACCCTTCAAATTCATCCTCCCCTTGGGTCAAGGCAAGTTAGCAGCCCCAAACCAGCCGTTCCGAGCCTGGGCTGGGGCCCCGGCATTATGACCCCCCCACTCCCCAAGTGGTAATGGGTACAAGCGCGATCCCTCAGCTTATAGGGAGCCTTACCACAGCACAGTTCCTACTCCGCTAATCGCCAACAGTTGCGACAAGACATTGAAGAAGTGATGACCAATAAATTTCAACTTAACATAACATAACGGCTGCGGAGGAGGCGAAAAACCCAACCGCCTTCTGAGCCAATTAGGTCGGCGGGAAAATTCCTCCTCGGCCCTGAAAACAGCAACCAGCTTTAGCCCACAGCCGTTGACTTAATACTCGGAACAATACAACCACTGTCGTTGGAAAAACATGTCAAAAAGGGGAAGGGTTGGGAGGGAAAGCCTCTGCGAGAGGCCCGGGATTGAAGAGAGGAAGAGGCACCCGGCTGCCGAAGGTAAATATACCCGTCTCCGCCCCCAATCCAAGGTGCCCCTTCTCTCCTCCCTACTGGCCTACCGGTGCCGACGCTCAATAGGCAGGCGCGGAGGGGACAAAGGAAACCCTTGCCCCCTTCCCCGGCACCCTGTTCAGGGGAGGGTGGCCACAAACTCACCCCACCCACCCCCCTCCGCTTATGGCTAGGGATGTGTGTGTCCCTTATAGTGCTGGCAGACCTGTAAATGTGCAATGCTGCAGGCAACCTAAGAGACAAAACACAGACATATGGGCGCACATTAGTCTGCATCTGCCCACATGGTGGGCTCCGCATGCTCCCAGGACCCTGCCGTGAGTGGCTGCATAACTTTGTCACAGGGCCGGTGGGAGCAGACCCCATAGGGGCCGCAAAAGGGGCATGGTAGGATGGGCAGGTCGACACACACCCGGTGAGGGCTATCTCATTTGTTAACACCCTAGGTCATCAGTGCCTCTAAGCTATAAAGCTTTGCCTACAATTGTAATTGTTAAGAAATGAAGTTTAAACTAACAGAGCTTGGGAAATCTGAAAATTCATCTCTTAACAAATACTGAATTCCAACTCACACAGAATCTAACTTCATCTAACTTACTCAAGCTCACTTGCTAATTGAAGTCAAAATGAAGTGAATTTTAAAAAGTCAAATCAAAATTACTCTTGATTTTATTAAATGAATAAGCAAATTGACACACTGAAGACACATTGCTTCCACTGCTGCTTGACACAAGGAGGCAACAAGAAGCTAGTGCAGCCTAGCGGATAAAGGGTTGGACTTGAACCTGGGAGACTGGGATTCAAACCCCTTCTTAGCCATGAACTCATTGGGTGGCCTTGGCCAAGTCACTCTCTCACAACCTCAGTTCCCCGTGAGTAAAGCGGGAATGATAGTAACAAGAGGGTTGTTGTAAAGGAGCTAGGTACAAATGGTAAAGCACCGCGGTTGTGGAACTCCCTCCTGATGGAGATCCGCCTGGCCCCAGACCTCCCCTCTTTCTGAAGTCAATGCAAGACCTGGCCGTTCCACCAGGGCTTTGGTGAGGGAGACAGGTGATGGGTTGGGAGGGGGAGGGAGGGTTAGCTCTGCCATGGGATGAGTTTTATTATTGATTTTATACTGATACTTGTATTTTTTTATCTATTAATGTGTTATGTAGGTTTATATTATATTTTTTATAATTTGTTGTGAGCTGCACTGAGCTGCTGTAGAAGGAAGGGGCGGCCAAGAAATCAAAATCTAAATAAATATAAATGATACATTTTTTTTAAAGTCACCCAATCACAAATTATGTCAGATTACATGGTAATTGCTACTGTTCTTCATTCCTCTAGTGCACAGTTAACTAAGCATAGAAATCAGTGATGTTTTTCATGCTCTGCCTTTCTCTTCCCATACACAGTAATTTAGGTCTTGCTCCAATCACAGACAAGGAGATCCATATGGTAACTGAAGTCAATGGGTTTTCAAACCCACTCAGGCTTGGCCCAGTCTGACTACGTTTCCTTCTTTCAAAGCATCACGCACATCTGTATACATCAGCAACAAGCATGATGGGCAAACTGCAAACCTACCAACCCTTAAACAGCTTGGGCCCAACGTATCTCAAAGACCACCTTCCGACATACCTGGCAATTCCTAGGCTCCGCCAAGAACAACCTCCTGTTCATTCCATCCTGGCACTGAGTGTGCACAGCCAAGGCCTGCAGGGATACATTCTTGACCTTAACCAATCCTAACCCTGTCGAGTTGACCCACGGCTCTGGAACCTTGGAATTTCCCTTGGGAATTTGCCAAAGCCCAAGCATCTGCCAGAGACAGTGCAAGACCTTCCTGTCTGGCCTGGCATTTGGTAGGCAGGGATAGCCCTTAGGAGGGTGGTAGAATGTCTACACTGTTGTTTTGGCTAGGTCTTGTAACCTGCCCTGAGCCACTGGGATACAGTAGAATACAAGTCCAAATAAATAAAGTTCAGGCTTACTAGTTGGCAGTCCTAAAATGGATCTTCTAATGTTAATTGGACCAGCTGCTAGCAGGAGCTAAACTGTGGGTCTCAGAAAGGAAGACGCACACAATACTGGCACATACATTCAGTCTTATATTTCAGCAACAGACACGGAAGCTCACCTTAAGAAACATTAGGTAAGCATTATGCAAAGTAATTCAACTCCTTACAGCACAGTGTGGGCTGCAGAGGTTGAGAAACAGCAGGGGATCCAGACAGGTATTAGAGTTGGCATCTCAAGATGCCTAAGGTAGTGTGCTGACAGGTGCTAGATTCATACACAGAGTATAGGATTACCTGTTTTGGTAACAAGTACAGAGCTGAAGTTTCCCATCAATGATTATGGGTTAAAGTGACCCCCACCCCTGCATAGTACTGCTGGTTTAATTTTGAACAGAGATCACAGCTACACAAACTTGCTTTTGAGAAATAGACCTTTTCTCTTGGAAAGCAATTCTTAGCACTTAATTTCTATTCCACAGCTACAAAATCATGAATGCTTCATATTGTAATCATATAGCTAGGAGCTGACAATCAAACTAACACACTGCAAATATTCTCAGATGACTCACTATATTCATTGTGTTCTTGATTTGTTAGATTCTTTGCCAAGCAATCATCATGCTAATTACTAGCCTAACTATAGAACACTGAAATTGTTACATCTGCACGGACATGAACGTTTATGTGGTGAAAAAAAGAGTAATTTCTCATTACTGCTGCTCGGAGATTCAAATTTAAATGGAAGTGTGCAATGACCTTTTAAAAAGGCAGCTCTCTCCCAAATCTCTGTCTTGAACTTGTGTGATGTGTTGCACATAAAAATCTACAGCATAATTGAAAAGGAACATGTGGCTACATCATCCACCCTTAATCATCACAGATGTAACAGCTCACCTTGCAAAAAAATCTAGGATGCATTTAAAACCAAATAGTTAAAACTTATTATACAGTGAAAAAGCATGATCCTGCAAATGCTGGTTAATGGCCAAGTGGCTACAGACCAATAAACAAGTGGCAGGGGGGAGAGAATGTGAAATACTAATGCATCAGAATTCTCCACCCACTTACACAAATAGAAACATCTTACATCCCTTTCGCAGAGATGCAGATGACAATTATTCAAGATAGCCAAGTCCCAAGCAGACTACAAGGAGCCACAGAAGGATCTTGCGTACCTGGAATACTGGGCAATAAAATGGCAAATGAAATTCAAAGTTGACAGGTGCAAAGTGATACACATAGGAGAAAAGTATCCTCCCACTGTCCCCCCTCCTCTTCCCCTTCTCTACACCCCTTCCGTGACCTTCAAGCTATTGATCCCCTGGACTTTGCCTCCTCTCTCTCTCCCCCCTTCTTCCTACAGTCTTCTCTTCCTCCTCCCCTGACTCCGCTGTCTCTGCTCTCAACGCCTCTCTCTCCTCCACACTTGACTCCCATGCCCCTCTCTCTTCCCGCCCTGCCTTCTCCCACAACCCCCGTCCTTGGCTCACCCCTAGTATCCGCCACCTCCGTTCTTGCACTCGTGCTGCTGAACGACTCTGGCGCAAATCCCATTCTCACGCTGACTTCCTTCACTTCAAATTCTGTCTCTCCACCCTTACTTCTGCTATCTCCCTTGCTAGACAACACTACTATGCCTCCCGCATTGAGTCCTGTTCTCGGGACCCTCGCCGCCTGTTCTCTACCTTTGACTCCCTCCTCAAGCCTCCCTGTCCTCCCCCTCCTTCTTCCCTTTCTGCTCAGGATCTTGCCTCCTTCTTCACCTCCAAGATAGACAAGATCCGCCTCGACATCGCTTCCCACTCCTCTCTTCCCACTCCCACCCCTCTCCCTCCTCCCCCTCCTTCTCTCATGTCCTCCTTCTCCCCTGCCTCCCTTAAGGAAATCTCCTCTCTGCTCTCCTCCTCCAACCCTTCCACTTGCCCCCTTGATCCCATTCCTTCCCGCCTCCTCACCTCCATTACTCCCACTGTCGCCCCTTCCTTCCTGCACATCATCAACCTCTCCCTCTCTACTGGCTCTTTCCCTTCTGCCTTCAAACATGCCACAGTCTCTCCTATTCTCAAAAAGTCCACTCTTGACCCCTCTGACCCTTCTAGCTATCGTCCTGTCTCACTCCTTCCTTTTGCTTCCAAGCTGCTTGAACGTGTTGTCTACTCCCGCTGCCTTGACTTCCTATCCTCCAACTCCTCCCTTGACCCCCTCCAATCTGGCTTCCGCCCCCTTCATTCTACTGAAACTGCTCTCGCTAAGATCACCAACGATCTTCTGGTGGCTAAATCTAAACGTCTCTATTCCATTCTTGTCCTCCTTGATCTCTCTGCTGCCTTCGATACTGTTGACCACTCACTCTTGCTGGATTCCCTTCACTCCCTTGGCTTTTGTGGCTCTGTCCATAACTGGTTCTCCTCCTACCTCTCTGACCGCTCCTTTAATGTGTCTCTCTCCAACTCCGCCTCCTCCTCCTTCCCCCTCTCAGTTGGTGTTCCTCAAGGCTCTGTTCTTGGCCCTCTCCTCTTCTCGATCTATACCTCATCCTTAGGCAAACTCATTGCCTCCCATGGCTTCCAATACCACCTCTATGCTGATGACACTCAACTCTATCTCTCTACTCCCTCTCTCTCTCCCTCTGTTCAAGCTCGTCTCATCAACTGTCTCTCTGACATCTCTACCTGGATGTCTCAACGTCAACTCAAACTCAACATGGCTAAAACTGAACTCCTTATCTTCCCCCCTCATCCTTCCTCTCCTTCCTCACTGTCAATAACTATTGATGGAGTCACCATCCTGCCTGTCCCCCAAGCCCGTAGCCTAGGCTTCATCTTTGACTCACCCCTTTCTTTTAAACCCTACATTGACTCTGTTGCTAAATCCTGTCGCTTCTCCCTCCATAACATTGCTAAGATTCGCCCTTTTCTCTCTGTCTCGTCTGCCAAAACTCTTGTTCATGCTCTGGTCATCTCTCGCCTCGATTACTGTAACCTCCTTCTCACTGGCCTTCCCCGGTCTCACCTTTCTCCCCTCATCTCTGTCCAAAACTCTGCTGCCAGGGTCATCTACCTCGCCAGTCGCTTCGACCATGTGCAGCCCCTCCTCTCTTCGCTTCACTGGCTTCCCCTTCCTGAACGAATCCTGCACAAGCTCCTAGTCTTCACCTATAAAGCTCTTCACAACCTTGCTCCCCCCTACCTCTCTGCACTTATCGCCCTCCATACTCCAGCCCGTGCACTTCGCTCCTCCTCTGTCCCTTCTCTCACCCTTCCACGCCTTCCCTGCTCCCCTAAGCGCCTTCGTCCCTTCTCACTTGCTGCCCCCCATGCCTGGAACTCCCTCCCTGTCCACATCCGCCTTGCCCCCTCCCTTCATACCTTCAAATCTCTCCTTAAAACTCACCTCTTTCGCTCTGCTCTGTCTGACTCTTTATCCTGCTGAGCCACTATTCCTATACCTACGATCGGTTTACCCTTATCCTTGCAACATGGACCTGCCTGCTGTCATTCTCATCGTAACCAAGCCAAGTACGTGCACTTGAGACCTCGCATCTTCATGAATGTTAGACCCCTTGTCTCTCCCTCTGTTCCCCTTCCTAAGTCTCTCCCCCAGCTCCTGTCTCTCAGATTGTAAGCCCTAGGGGCAGGGACCGTGTCTATTTTATTACTTTGTAAAGTGCCAGGTACACTGCTGGCGCTATATGTTTGTTAATAATAATAATAATAATAATTACACATACTAACGCAACACTGTTGAGTTTCAAACTGGATGTTCCCACTCAGGAAGAGGATCCAGGACTTATTGTGGATTGTTCACTGAAAAAACATCAGCTCAGTGTTCTGCAGTGTCCAAAACGGCCAACAAAATGGTTTTATCTATTTGCTCACGTTTTTATCCCACCCTTCCCTTAAGGCTCAGGGCAGGTTACAATACTTAAAAATATGTTCAATATCACACAGATAAATCAAATCAAGTCTCATATCCCACCCCACCCCCAAAATATATTGTATTTTACAATAAAATCAAGTAAAATCCCCTAATTCTCCAAACCTTACCCTGTCTGTCAAATGCCTGGACAAGCAGAAAGGTCATACATTGCCTCCAGAAGATAAGCTGGCTTGGGCAAGCCTCCAAGGGATGGAAGTTCCATAATTGTGGGGCAGCCACAGAGAAAATCTCCCTCGGCACATTCTTGCATGTGAACTTGACGGGCAGATGGTACGTGCACGAGGGTGCTCTCGGCCAACCTCAAGGCCACGGTAGGACATGAAGGAAGAGGCAGTCTTTCAAATATTTGGGGCCCAAGTTGTTTAGGGCTTTATAGGTCAAAACCAGCACCAGAATGTTGGGAAATAAGGCATAGGATAGAAAATAATATTGAGATCATCATAATGTTGCTATGTAAATCCCTGGTCCGCCCACACTTTGAATACTGCAAGTCTCATTTCCCCATCTCAAAAAGGACATCATAGAAATGGGAAAAGTGCAGAGGCGGACAACAAAAATGATCAAGGGTATGGAACGGCTTCTGTCTGAGCAAAGACTCAGTAGGATTTCAGCTTGAAGGAATGACAACTAAAGTGGGATAGGATTGAAGATTACAAAATCATGAGTGGTGTGGAACAAGTAAGGGGAGCACAGGGTTCACATGTGTGTGCAGAGCCATTGACTTGAATGGGCCTGTTGACAGCAGTTCGCATGTGACCTGGAAGTGTTTGCAGGAGCAGGTCTACATAGACTGTACAAGCTGCATTAGAGACAAGTGACCTGTTAAAGTCATCATTGCCTCCAAGTCCAAATGCAAGTCACACTACTGACAGCGGTTTGTACAGAAAGACACTTGCCAAAATGGCCTGGCTTTTATTCAAAGAAAACAATACAAAACAGAGGAGAGGCAGCCAAAATCTAACAAGAATTTATAACAGTAGCAAGAGAAGAATTTAAAGAAATCTAAACAGCCTTTCTGATTTATAATCTCATTTTTAAGAACAGTAATCAGAATTACAACGGCCCTGCCTGATTTTTAGTTCGCATAACTGAAGCAGCTATTAGAGCTGGGAGATATTAAGTCAAGCTTCCAATTATTTGTTACAAACACAGCTGAGTGTAATTAGACAGCTTACATACGGCTTCTACAAACGCGGGTGCGCATTATGGGGGCCGTCGGGTCCTGCAGCCTATATGCAATGCTTGATTTAATGTACAAATGAATTTTACTAAACCACTTCAAATACAGGAAAGAATGTTTTTTCAATCTCTGCACAGTCGGCCACTAAGTTTATGAGCTTAGTAATAAGAAGCCCTTTCAACATTCATAAACTAGAGTCAATAAAACCTGCACCCCAAAATGTCAGGAATGTCCCCCTCCCCTCCCACCAGATAAGATACCCTTACTTAGTTTCACAGAGAATCACATGCTTGGTCTAGAGCCCAGCCTTTATGGAGCACAGCAGTATAAATCCCCAAACTCAAGTTGAGAGAGATCATGCTTCCTCCCCATCCGACATCACGATAATGAGGCTTGAAAAGCTGCAGACAGGACCCTGTGGGGGGTCTCCACAAAGTGCTTTGTGATGTCTGAACTGCTGCACCACATGGTAACTTCTTGAAAAGTCCAGGCGAAGGTTTCACCCTGGGTGTTTTCAGATGTGACTGTGACACGGCAGTTTAACCCGGGTGCCACCGTCACGCTGAAAACATGCCTGCCAGATGTTTCCACAGGTTGGATCCTGAAGGAGAGGGGGGCACTAACCCAGGCTGTGCCTCAGGGAAATCCCTGAGTCACAGTCCGGGCTAGGCCCCACCATGGTGGGGATCCAGCCGCCAGACCCAGAATCATGTGGACTTCCACGTCTGAAAGTCCATTTTACTTGGACCCGGTCCAGAGTCCTAGCAGTTATGAGTGCCATGGCGGCTGTCATTGGCCACCATGACTACCCATCAGCCAGGGGGTGGGCAGCTGCACGGGGCCAGGCAAACGCACATCTGCATCACGTTAGTTCAGCAGCTGGGCTGGAGCCCGACTGGAGTGACGGCGCCCACCACCGCCCAGGTAAGTCCGTAGTGGCAGTGGCCACTGTCACTTCTGAAAGCACCCCCAGTGAAACCCTCCTTCCCACATGGAATTTACCATGTAATCCTTACTGTGGCTTTACAAGACACATTTTCATAACTTTGACAATGGCTCAGTCCCAGCACCTCTTTCTGCTTGCACGACCCCACCCATGGCTGGAGGCAGGAGCACTGGCCTCAGCCCCAGTCTCTCCCTTGACAAGGTTGAGGCTGGGTCTGTTGTGGGCAGGTCCAGACTGTGCTGCCACTAGAGGTGAACGTTGAAAAAAATTCCAGATCATCATCATCATCATCGGATATTTTTCTGCCTTGGTTTGTGTTTTTATGCAAATTGGTAGCTAATATAGCTATTAAAAATCACATTTTAGATTGCAATCAGTAATATATTTTGATTTGTCATTCCCTACTGTCCCCTGTCTCCCCCCAGCCCCCCGGTTTTTGTAACCCTGCCCTACCATGAAAACCTCTTTCCTCTCTGGCCACAAACATTTCCCCTTCTCCGATTCCCTTGGTCCCTTCAACATACCTCTTTCCCAATATGTAGATTTCTATATCCCTTCCTCCACCTAATTCTCTGTGCCTTCTTCAGGCTTACTGTACATATAATGAAACGTACCAGTCTCTCTTACTGCGGTCTTACTAAAACAAAGGCCCAGGAAGATTAGAATTTGAAATAACAAACATACAAAATTTACTGGAATTCCACCCCACCCTCCAAAAATTAACAAGCTGCTATTGCCACCAGCAAGAGTGATTTTCCACATAACAGATAACTAGTGTTTGGGACAGTGGGAGTTTTTAGACAGACCCAGGGGTGGCCACCCCTGGGTCTGTTCAGGGGGGTGGGCACCCTGGGTCTGCTATGGCTATGGCAGGTTTAGACACAGGCTGTCAGTGCTGCGGCACCCCACAGTCCGCCCTCACAGCGTCGCACATCGTAGCTGCAGATGGATCACCAACCTCTCTAGGCTGCCTCACGCAGCTCTATGGTATTGCCGGTGCCGCAAGTAGAGCTAAAGCAGTCATCTATGAGTAGATGGACTGCTGCTCTGGGTTTGGGTGGCCCGCTCTGCTTGAGGTGCTCTGGAACGTTCTGGAACACCACAAGCGGAGCTGGACCAAAGGAGGCAGCACCTGCTCCGCCTCTTCCCAGGGTGGCTCGCCTTTACAAGGATGAGCCACGCCACCTGAGAGTGGGCCAGAGCAGGTGTCCATCTAAAGACACCCAGGGCGCCTTTAGACACAACGGAAATGGGTGTTTGGATGTGGGCTGACACCATTGTTTAGTCACGCTTATGTCCCCCATGTTTACTGAATTGAAGTACTTAAACGATTACATCTACCTGTTCTTAAGCAAACACTGTGGACATCAGCACTGACACGCTGCCCTCCACAGCTTCCCCGAATGACATCCCATGATGCACTGCTCCCTCCCTATACAGCACTGTCACTTCTAACTCCCCTCCCCTCTGTGACTGTGAAGGTTGGGGTTGCTTGTGTGGCAGAACAGAGTATGTAGATTAGCTCTGAATACTGTGTTTGTTCCCAAGAACTTTCTAGCGCAGGCACTGTAGCGATTTATTAACACGGACTCAGCAGATTACACAGGGACTTTCCAACGCAAGCGCAGTACTAATCCCAGACATGACTCAGCATTTGACCTGCGTAGTTCGCCCCAGTTACGTAGCACTGGACACTAGTGCCATATCAAGAATTATGCTGAATACTGTGTTCTGATTGGAGGCGGAGCTGGGGAAACAAAGAACTGTGCATTGATTGGGTCATGATCAGAAGCATGGTGCTAGATTAAAATGTATAAATATATGTGCCTTTCTTTGTTGGGTGCCTGATGATCCAAAGATCCTCAGTCCCACAGCCGCTGTGTATGCTGCAATAAAGCCTGATCTGACAGACGTCTCTGTGCAACCTCCTCTCATTATTGCCCCCACAAAGCAGAATTTCTCCGACATTTGTCGATGCACCGAAAGGAGACAAGACAACACGATTGGGATTTGAACGGCCACGCTCTTTATTTAACCAACTGTAATCATGATTCAGGTGGGGGGTAATCGCCTAATGCGATATGGGTCCAGTACTGCATCTTTAAAACATCCCGATCGAACAAACCCGGTGGTTTTTCCGATGTACCCTCGATTACCACCCACAACATGTCTATAACGTCTCCCCCTCTCAGTGACACCGGCCACAGGTGAGGGGGACCATACACTCTCAAACCTGAGTAAGGATGAGGGCGCCTGCCGACGGGGGACCATACTTGTCCCTACCACCCTCACTCGATGCCCCTCCCAGGGAGGCTGCCCCGCCACTTGCTATACCCTGTATTCCGGCGAATGGGCCTCCCCATCTCTTAAGGAGAGGACTCTTACTTATAACTTATCTATCCTATTCTAACCTATAGTACTGGACCCCTCCCACAAAGGGGTCGCCGGAGGACCCGGACGAGCCCGATCCCCCACCTACTTACACAACCTATCTAATACCTGAACCAGGGTCCCTTTCAAGGCTCCGAGGCACAGCTCATTACCCTCGGGTGACAGATGGACACCATCCTGTCTGAAAAGCCGAGGGTATTTATGCATCAGTGCCTAACTATCAATGAGCTCGCGGCCCAAACTCGTGAGCCACTTTCCTACATCCCTGTTAACCACCTTCCTGGTCCTATCAATCTTCCTGGGGTGCACCCCTGGTCCCCACGTCATCTGTTCGACTAAATCAGTCCAGATGATGAGGGCCAATGGGAATCATTTTTTAGTTTCCCATAGGTCTCTCTTGCTATCCTTGATCAGTTGGATGCCTTTCAGGTGAGGGATGTCATTCTCACCCAGGTGGATCACGATGATGTCAGGCAGGGGCCCTGCTTTGGCACCTGGAGGGTCAGTACGAGATGACGCCATCTCATTCCCCCCCCCTGCCCCTCCATAGGATCTCAGCTTGTGATGATAAACCCAGCTGTGATCCCCAGTTGGTCGGATTGGCAGCCTTGCCTGCCCATCTCACCAGACTGTAGCCAACGATCCATATACACTTCCGAGACCGAAGGGGGGCACCTAGAAAATGAAAAAGAATTCAGGACTGGTAATGTAGGGGGGTGGCCCATGCGTATGTACAGTAGGCCCCAGACCTCCAAAGTCCCACCGCCCGGATACCCTGTTCGGACATACCAGCCTCTGCCGTGGATGTAGCTGTCCCAATCCGGAACGAATGTGTCCCAAAGGTGGCTGGCGGCAAACCGAGGCGGGACAAAACCGTGTGGAGCACCGCTGTAAATTGGTACCTAGTCAATTGGTGCCCGCTGGCATGTCTAAACAGGGGGCCCGGAGCAGTCCAACGCACCATGAGGAACGCTTCGATAGCCCTGACTGGACACAAGTTGCCGACCTCTGCCCTATTCAGTCTCACAAATTGGCCTCTGCCCCTCTGGTCGGTCTTTGAACGACGTATATGCAGGGCTATCCTTGTTGGGCTGATTTGGACGTCGTTAAGATGCAGCGCCCTCACCGAGGTATCCCTTGCCGATTCAGATACTAGTTTGCTCACACGGAAGGCTCCAAAAAAATGCTAACTTAAACACTGAGTTAAATAACAAAACTTCATAGTTATCGAAACAGATCTGGGGCAAAACCTCACACATATTCAACAGCAAAAATTGGATGATAGGGGCCCGGTGATCAGGCCTGAGCTGTTCCCTGTGCCAGCCCTCAATACGGCGCCTTGCAAAAAACCCACGGTCGGGGAGGGGNTTAAATAACAAAACTTCATAGTTATCGAAACAGATCTGGGGCAAAACCTCACACATATTCAACAGCAAAAATTGGATGATAGGGGCCCGGTGATCCCTTCTGACCTGTTCCCTGTGCCAGCCCTCAATGAGGTGTCTCACAAAAAAAACCCCGATCGGGGTGTGTGTGTGTGGGGGTGTCCTGTTAATTTACTCACGAAGCCCAACGCGGACAGCTTCCCTGCAATGGTGTCCGGGGCCGCCCCCTTGTGCCACAGGTGTAGGGCAAACTGGAGCATTTCCTCCTCTGGGATAGGGAAACACGCGGCCCACCCCTGTGCCAACCGGTATAGCTGAAATTCCCGGAAGGCTCTGTCATAAGCAGCTCTTGTGTGCGGCACCAGGGATCCCAAAACGGCGGTGTGCAGCTCTATGACCCAAGGCTCCAAACTGCTGGTGGTAATGGCTCTGGGGTCGGCCTGGCCTGTGGTGCGAGCAAGCAGAAGCGCTCAATCTGGAAGCGAAAGAGGGCGTCGGCTACACTATTGTCTAGCCCTGGGACGTGCCTGGCTTGGAAAAGGATGTTAAATTTCAGACAAGTGAGCACGAACACCCTCACGAGCTTCATAACCCTCGGTGATCGAGAGGACTGAGTGTTAATGATGTGCACCACAGCCTGGTTGTCACATCAAAACAACACGGATCGGTCTGCTAGCTCGTTCGACCACAGTTGGACTGCTACCACGATGGGGAAGAGCTCCAGAAAGGTAAGGTCCCTGGTGATTCCCTGATCTGTCCATTCACTTGGCCATGAGGCTACCGCTCATCAGTCCTTAAAAATTACCCCAAAACCTGCACCACCGGCGGCATCTGAGTGTACCTGAAGCTCCGCCTCAAGCAACAAACGGTCTCTCCAAAAACTGGTGCCATTAAATTTGGACAGAAAGGGGGCCCAAATTTGCAAATCCTCCCTCATTTCTTTTGTAACCCTGACATGATGGTGGTGGTGGTGGGGGGGGGATTGCCCTCTAGCTTTGCGTATAGGCAAGACAAGAACGCTCGGCCCGGGGCCACAACTCGGCACGCAAAATTCAGGCTACCTAAGACCGATTGGAGGCGGCAAACTTTCACCTTCACCGCCCCCAAGCACTCCCCCACTTTGTTCCGTAATGAGGTCAGCTTGTCCTGCTGGAGGCGGGAGACGGCCATGACCGTGTCCCGCTCGATCCCGAGGTAAGTCAACCTAGTTATAGGCCCTTCCGTCTTTTCGTGTGCTAGGGGAATGCCTAACTCTTTGGCAACCCCATGAAAATTTCTCATAAGTTCCACACACTCATCCGTGTTATCCCTCCCAACGAAGAGGAAATCATCTAAGTATTTTGTCAGCCCCCCTCCAACGGACTGCTGTTCCACTATCTACCTAACAAAAGAACTGAACCTCTCAAAGGCGGAGCATGAAATGGAGCAGTCCATTGGCATGGCCTTATCATAGTAGTACTCTCTGTCAAAATGGAATCCGAGGAGAGGAAAACTATCCGGACTCACCGGGAGCAGGTGAAAAGCAGACTTAATGTCGCATTTTCCCAACACCGCGTCGGGGCCGAAGGACCTCACTAGGGACACCGCGGAGTCGAATGAAGCATACCGGACCGAGATAAGGTCCTTGGGTATAGCATCATTGACCGCCCCCGCCCGAGGATGGGACAAGTGATGGATTAACAGGAATTCTCCGGGGGCTTTCTTGGGCACCACCCCCAATGGGGAAATAACCATGATGCTAAAGGGGGGGGGGGAAGGGCCGGCTACCCGGCGCTCGGCTCTCTCTTTCTCAATTTTGCTCCGGACCACATGCTCCAACCCTTCCACCGACTTCAAGTTCGGGGCTATACTTTGCTGCAGCACCTCGTGGGTTGGTATTCTAAAACCCGGCTGAAAACCCCCTACCACATACGCCACGTCCTCCCTGTTGGGGTGGTCGAGTGGGGCATACTCGAGCTGGGCAACCTTAACTGGAGTTGGGGCTTTTTCCAGTGGCGCTCGAGCTGCCAGTCCCAGCACTACCCTTCCCGTAGGGGAACTGTTTGCCTCTTGCGCTGGGCCGCCCCTGCAGACAAGCGGAGTTTGCGTTGTGGCCCCCACAGGTGGAGCATGAGTGGCGAAATCTGCAAGCCGCCCGTGAACATTTTCCGGAGCAGTCAAATTCGAAACACTGACCTGGGGAAGACCCTGATGCCCTTTTCCCTTTGTCACGAAAGAACTCTGATGCTGACGAAGCCCCGCTCTTTGCCAGGAGGTGATCACTGTCCGACCTGGGCGCATTCCCCGATCCACTCATACAATTGAGCCAGAGATCGTTGGCATGCAGGTCCCACCTGAGTCCCGGGGTGAATGCTGCGTGGTGACGAAACGCTTCGTCACAGCACAGCCATGCTCTGGCCGGGCCTATGTCGGCGTATTTGAGCAAATCAGCCGCCCGGCTGGGGTATGCCTGTATCATCGCACCCTGGTAAAATTGAGAAGGCCGCGGTCCAATTTGACCAATTCCTCTCAGCTTTCAGGCGCTTAAAGCGCTCCTTCTCTTTCTTTTCGTCCTGCTCAGCTGGGTCCACGATGGGATCGCTGAACAATAGGGCAAAAATGTCGACGTACTCCCCCCCCAGATCTTTTCCCTGGTCGCTGGGAGGAGATGGTCACCTATGGAAGCTGATACCATTGAGTACCCCCCCCCACTGGGGGGGGGGGCTGGCCCACACCAACCGGATGTGCTTGTGTCATTGGTGCCCCGTTGCTTAATGTCGGTGGATACGGGCATGTGGGGGCCCACACCTGTTGGATGTGCGCTCCCAGGGTAGCTGCGGTCGGACCTGACATCGGGCCTGCCCCTATTGGAACTGATCCGGAGCCAAACGCAGGCGCAGAGGAAGGGGGGGCGGGCACCGGGACCCACGCCCCATTCCACCATACCAACTGGCTCTGGGCAACCGCACCCAGTTGCTGCAATGCAGTTCCCGCTCTAGCAGCCCCCACAGATGCCCCCCCAAGCCCCCCGGGACGTTGGCCCGGATGCCCAACCAGTGTTACCGTTCCTCCCCCATGGAAGGGCCCAACTCTCACCTGCTGCCTGACCGGCTGGTACCCCTACTCCTTGTTGCGGCCCTGGCTGTCCAGTTCGCTGTTGCACTAGCGCCTGGATGGCACTCTCGATTCTTGCCACTCGTTGGCGCAGGTCGTCATCATCGTCTTCTCGTGCCCCCCCCCCCCTGCTGCCGGCACGGGCCCTGCTGACAGAAAAGGGGGCAAGGGCTCCCCCGCCCAGAGGCTGACTCCGCTGCCTGACTCCACCCAGCTGGAACACCGGCAGATGGTGAGGGCCCCCTGGGTAGGGGCCACCAATTTCCCGCTGGCAGTGCAGCGGCACCCCACTGCTGGTCCCCCCCAACGTCCCTGCTTCTGCCCACCATCCCGACTGCTGGGTACACGGGCGGATTGGGGGTCCCCCTTAAGGGATCCACGGCTCCTATGGGGCCACTCGCTACAGGGGGATTTGCCAGGCGCAAGGGCGCCCTCTGGGCGGCGTCCTCGGGGTCCCTGTACCGGGCTGGTGTCTTGCTCGCCCGCCCGCCCCTACACGGTGGAAGGGGGGGCGTGAAGGGCCCAGGACCTGAGGGGTGTCTGTGTTCCCTGGCCCCTTGAATTCGCTCCCACTCCCAAATCTTGGCTGGGGTTTGTCTCCTGGGGGGCAGTGGATTGGGTGTACTCTGCCCCTCCACTATTCTGTTGCGGCCCCCACTCAGTCTCTTCAGCCCCCACAGCCTGATTGGGGTCTATATCCAAGAAGGCCGTGGCTGGGGGTGCCCCTCCGCACCTACATTACCCTGCAGGATATCAGGGTTGGTCCCTGGTGTTTGATTGGGAGGTGGGGCGGGGCCCTGCAGGAGCTCCCTCAGCAGGGCCTCGCACCCCTCCAACCTCTCCCGGAGGGGTATTTCCTCCCATGCCAACGCGTACCCCCCCCCGCGGGGGGGGGGGGGGGAACTGTTCCCCCACTTGCCGGGCCCACTTGTGGCTCACCCTCCCCCCCGGTTGCCTCTGCAACATAGGGGGGCACCTCACTGTCTGCCCGCCGCCGCTTACTCGCCCCCGCTGCGGCCTCCTTCCTTCTTCACCCCATCCTCTGTTCACTGATGGGATGAACCTTCGCTGCAGCTACTGCTGCTGTTTCCTAGCTCGGGCCACAAGTGGGGCTGCGAGCTCCGTTCCCTTCTCTAAGCTTCAGGTCACGCCTATTAGGCGCGACCCACGTGGTCTCCCTGGGCCAATCCCAGCTGGCAGGGTTACTGTAGCAACCCCGGACGGGATGGCAATTGAACGTGGCCGCCACTTCTTTTCCCGCCCCGGGGGATCGCTGCAACCCTGAGGCGGGAAACTTCCCTCCAATTTCCCCGTCTCCCTGCTAGTTGGGCACGGCAAGGAGCCTGCCGCCGTCCACCGCTCCCCTGCAGGGAAGGCGGAGGCAATTCCTTGTAACCACTCTCTCAGGCTCATTTCTCCACCTGTAAAATGGAAATAATGATGTCCAACCTCATGGGATTGCTGCAAGGGCGAAAAAAGATTGTAAAGCATTTTGAACCCTGAAAGTGCTATACAAATGATAAAATAAAATAATAATAAATAGGCGTTACAAACCAAAGTAATTCAAGACCCAATCCAAGATCTATGTGCAAAGCACAATTGCTGCACAAACATAACGTGTGCATGCACTACACATGTGCATGATCTGTGCATCTCACACACAATGCGCCCTGTGTACACACATACCATAGGTTGCTGCATGTTGTACACATACCTGCTGTATGGGCCTTGAATTGGGGCCACATCTAAGCGTCTATTCTTAGCTATAGATATAAGCTATAGTAACGTCACAGTCATTTGAGTGTGTGCTTTAAAGCTGGTCTATGGCCAGTTTGTATAAAACATTACACATGTATTTTCATCAATTCTGATGGGAACAGGTGCATGAATAAAGTCTGCCATATACAACCTGTTTGCAGATCAGACCTTTGGTTTTCATATTCACACATTTCTTTGCAAATTTCATATTGGAAACCATTTTATTTCTAACATTCCAATTCATTTTCAAATCCTAGATCCCAGCTAACTACTTTATTTATTAACAAGATTTGTATCCCGCTCTTCCCGCCCTGAGCGGCTAACAACAGTATATAAAAATATAACACTATTTTAAAACATTGTAAAACATAATCAGTCATAAAAGCAAAAACACCCTCTCCCCAACCCCACCCAGCCCTACCCCTCTCCCTTGCCAAATGCCTGATGGAACAGCCAGGTTTTGTAGTTCTCATGGAACGCTGGGAGGTCCAGGGCCAGACGTGTTCCCACAGGGAGGGAATTCCAGAGGCGCGGCACGGCCACCAAGAACGCCCTATCCTGCGTGGCCCCCCGGGAAACCCGGGGGAGCTCCAGCAAGGTGCCCCCAAACAACCACAGGGGCCAATCCAGAACCCGGGGAGTGAGGCAGTCTCGCAAATAAGCAGGGCCCAGGCCGTGTAAGGCTTTATAGGTTAAAGCCAACACTTTGAATCAGGCCCGGAAGACTATTGGCAGGCAGTGCAGAGATTGGAGAACTGGTGTAATGTGCTCCCGGCAGCCCAACCCCACCAGGAGCTGGGCTGCCGCATTCTGCACCAGCTGCACCTTCCAAGCCATCACCATAGGTAGCCCCACGTAGAATGCATTGCAGTAGTCTAACCGAGAGGCAATAAAAGCATGGATGAACGTGGCCAGGTCCGGAGCCAAAACCAGCAGCCAAAGCCTGGCGGAAGGCACTCCTTGCCACAGGATCAGGTCCAGCTGCGAAGGCTCGGGTCCGTCAGGGGGACCCATCCGCCTTCCCGGGCCGGGGTTGGGCTGCCTGGATTAATAAATCCAGGCAAAGCTGCGCGTCGAGGAGCATCCCCAGGTTCCGCACCTGGGACGTCTGCCCTCTGCTGACTCCATCAATCGATGGAGCTGTCAACTCCACTGACCTACCCACTAGCATCACCTCCATCTTGCCAGAATTCAGTCACATTCGGTTAGCCCTCATCCAGTCCCCCACAGCTGCCAAACACCAGATAAGCACCGAGACAAGTTAAGACTGAACAGAAGGGATCACAAAGACCATATTTGCCAACATCTTGCGTTTAGGTTTATCAAAATACTTTATCCTGTAATTTCTGCAGTGAGATAATTTATTAATCCCTATCAAGTCCAACAACTTATGTTTGCACTTAAATACCTTTAAGAAAAGACATCCAATCATCAATATAAAGAATTCTAGTACTGAACAAGACATCAAAAGTTCAGTATGTCAGCAAGTTTTCACGCTATTTTCCCAGTCCAAAAGGGCAACCTGAACATCTTAAATCATCTTTTCTGCCAGAAGACCTGGTGTGGATTTGCTTCAGCTATGCTTTGAGTATATTGGTTACGGTATCAGTCATTGGAACAGAATGCAATAAACTCCGTGGCTCTAGCCATTTAAGATATGTACTGCAAGTCATGATAAGCATCAATGTATAACATTGAACAGTTGAAATTTCTCAAAGACTTTTTGCTCGAGACTCCCAAGTAAATGAATAGCAGACGAGCCATGTCAACAATTTGCTAGTTGCTTACTGAATTCTGACTACCATATTACAGAATACACACTATATATCTGGTTGGCATTAAAGTGTATAATGAAGAACATATTTACATCCTGTATTTTACCAACTCTATTCAGTACATTACAGGATTAATGGGTCTCTGGTTCGCATCAGGAGCCAAATTGTTCTAATAAAATATGAAGTAGTTCTTATCTGCTAAGCTGGAAAGGGCACAGTTCAGAAGATCAGTGTAGGCTAGGGGATGTTTCCAAACCAGAGAAAATTGAAAACAAGACTACATTTGATGTAGTAAATCTCTTCCAAGCCTGTTTGACTTTTGCATGCTTAGCTTCTGTTGATGTGGTGGGTAAACATTCAGGGCACTCCAAAAGTCAAAGCATTTGCTGCTATTCCTTGTTGAGTGTCAAAAGTGTGCTTGGCACTGTACAAGACAGAGAGAGTTGCTGCTACTGTCTACGTAAGTGTAAGACCCTAAGCTAACCAGGAAGGCTCTCTCGGAATCCCCTGAGCTAAAGAAGGGGAGGATGCTATTTGCCCACCTATAATTCACCATAGTGTTTATGGACTATGGGTCACACCTGGCTTTCACTTAAAGGATGTTGAGAGCTAAGAGACTCCATTTTATGGACTGAGGCTTTGCGTGACTGAGGCTTACCAGGCAGCTGTGAAGGTGGGCAAGAATGCTGACCAGTAGCGCTGTAGCAGCTGGAAAGCAGCAGCAGCAGCATGGTGCTGTTTCTGTGGCTGCAGTTTGCATGCGGGAGCACCCCGCGGAGCAGCAGGAGAGGATCGGCACTGCTGTCAGGACAGCCTTCGTAGCTGCTGTGTGGGACACCTGCATGCCCCTTGCTGGAGCAGTGCTGCCCAGTAGGCAAGGGGAAGGGCTTCTCCTCCATTCAGAAGATGCTGAGTGCACTCCTGTGTCCTGTAGCAGTTCCATGGCAGAAAATCTTGTGGTGACTGAAAATCCTCTCAATAAAGCATGTGTTGCTCCTACATTTCTATCCATGAGAGACTAAACAACACCTCCACATTATGCTTTCGCTCAGCAGCTGACCTCTTAGCTCGAGTGACATAGTTTGTTTTTACTGCAGCTACTTAGGAACCATAAAATAAGTCAGATCCCAGAAGGGGCAATGGATATTCAGTGCATATTTTAAAAAGGACTATTTTACAGCAACAAATAATCCTTTGCACGTTTGTGCCCCCTGGGGACCTACAAATATTAGACTTAAGCCTCAATTTCCCAAGCTGAGAAACTGCAGTCCAAACGGGCTAATCCATAAATTGTCTAGTGTCACATACCAGGAGAGGGGCGAAAACCAAGAAACTGGCATGAATTTGTGCCAGCACTTGCCAGGGCTCATTCCAGGCACCTATTCCAGACCCTGTCCTTGCTGCTACTCTGAAAGATCCCATTCAGAGTGAGGTACAGAAGCACCAGACTTTCCTCTGACAGGGTTGCAGGTGCCACGGATGGTCAAGGAGGGTGCTGCTAGTGCCACCTCACAGGTGTTCAGCAGTGGGAGGTTTTTGACACTGAACAGCTGATTGTCAATGGTGCCAGCGCCAGACCCTGGCCATCATCAAGCTTAAATCTGGTCCTAGCAAAGAAGGAAAGGGCAAGGAGTGGTGATGCCTAGCAGGGCAATGCCACTGCTCCCCTTGAGTTCCGTCCATGCTTCTGGGGTGAACAGGTGGGACCTTACACAGACAATTTGGGTAGGGGTTTTTTGTGGTGGTTGGTTTGTTTTTTTAAGCACTAGGGTTTAAGCACTCCCTGACTTTCCAGCATGCTCGTGCTCCGAGTGAAGGAATATGCTTTCATGGCTAGAGATCTTTAGCTGGGTTAAAGGCATTTCCCGCTTAAGTAAAATAAACTTAAGTCCCTGATCCTGCAAAGATTTACTGTGCATGTGCTTAGTTTTTTTGCACGAAGGGCTCGTTCACACATACTCACCACTTGTTCCTTAATCTGCATTTGCCTTTTCCCATAGCAATGCATTCGCCCAGCTGTTGATTTCCCTGCATTTCAATGGCCCAATCCCTTGCATCAAGAGGAAAAAATTAAGCACCATTAAGGAGCACAGGAAGTAGTAAGATTTCACAGAAACTCCCCTCGCTAAAAGAGTGTTGTGTGGAGGAGTCTTAGGAGTCACAACAGGACTTAGGGCCCGATTTTCAGATGTGCTGATCATTTTCAACTTCTACCAACTTCAACTGGAACTGCGGAGACTCAAGCATTTCTGAAAATCAGACCCTTGGGGAGTTGCTCAAGCAAATCAAAGCAGAGTCTTAAAGTCTCTGAGCATCCAAGTATTAATAATATAGCACCAGAAATGGAACTGGCACTCCTTAATAGAGAGAGGTCCCTGCCCGGAGGGATTTACAAAGGACAGGAGAGCGAGGAGACAAGAGGCTGCTGGTACACATGATTAGCTTAGTTACAGAGGAGGCGGTGAGTAGAGGCAGCATGCAAGGATGAGAAGCTAGGGAAAGCCTGACAGAAGAGGTAGGTTTTCAGGAGGGACTTTAAGTTTGGGAGGGAGGGAGAGATGTATTCAGGAAGGGGCTCCAGGATGCTTTTAGACGATCACGCTGTGCGCTCGCGCGGGGTTTCAAAAACCCCGCGAGGAGAGATTACACGTGATGCCGCTGGCAATCGCGCGCCTGATATGGCACCACGCATTCTTTTCAAGCCGCGAATGACCTACCTCGATCAGGCTCCCACTCAGTTCGCGGCTTGAAAAGAACGTGCGGCGCGTATCAGGCGCACGACTGCTGGCGGCGTCCCGTGTAATCTCTCCTCGCGGGGGTTTTGAAACCCCGCGCGAGCGTACAGCGTGATCGTCTGAGAGCGGCCCCAGTCTCCAGGCAAAGAGGACGGTATGCAAGGGGATGACCTGGGGACAGGTGAGGGTGGTGACAAAGGAGTGAGGCTCCTGGGTGGGAATGTAGTGGGAAACGGGTGCAGAAATGTAGGGGGAGCAAGGCCATGAAGATCCTTGAAGGTAAAGACAAGGAGTTTCCACAGAATGGAAAGGTAGCAGCGCAGTAAACCGATCTGGTGACCACCATGGTGGTGGTCACGGATGCGTTTACATGAGGGGAGCCAACCAAACATGCCCCAGGGCAGCTGACTCAGCAGCCGTGCACCTGTCATGCTGCGGCTGCCTGCCTCAGACTCCCTTCACTGCTGCTTCTGCAAGCCAGCACTAAGCAGGCATGCTTAGCCAGTAGTAACAGGGAGGCTCCGCATGGGAAGGCCCCGTACCCACCCATTAGTACTGGATGCGCACTAAGGGAGTCTGGGGCAAGCAGCCGCGGCACAAGACACCGAGGCATGGTTGGTTGGCAACCCACATGTAAATGCACCCGTGGCCACTGCCACATTGGCCGTAGGCTCTGAAAGGGAGTCAGTGGAGAAAGCAAAGGGGTTGAGTATGATCAAAATGTTGGGCAAAGTGGACGACCTTAGTAGCAGAGTGTTGAATAGAAATGAGGCAACCAATGGAAGAAGCCAGTGAGGAGGAAGCTGCAGTAGTCAAGGCAAGACTGCAACTCTCCTGACGTTTCAGATAGAAATCAAATCCTATGAGGAAAGGCTGAAGAGAAGACTAAGGGGACACATGATAGCGGGAGGTGGTGGGCTCTCCGGTTTCAAAACAGAGGCTCGACAGCTATCTGTCAGGGATGCTGCAGCTGCCGATTTCCTGCACTGAGCAGGGGTTAGACTAAATGGCGTCTGGGAGGCACCTTCCAAAGACCACCACAACATTTTAATATTGGAAGTACCGTGTCCGTTTCATGTTACACTGTGGTTATTTCTTCCAAGTTTAAACAGAGAATGCAAATGAATCCTAATATTTTTTTAAAAAGAAAGCAACACCCAGCGTTCTGTGTAGTAGTAGGGAACCTGTCTGTGCTTTGTTTTCCCCACTGGCAGCAATGGGGAAAATGCAGTGAACACAGGTCCGAATATATGGAGCCAAATGGTCTGTGTGTATTAAGCATTCCCATCTAGGAGTTGCAAGACTCTCCTCCTCTGTGGTACAATTCACCTCTTAAGAGTTGGACCATTATGTTCAGACTGGGAAGGCTTGTGTTGTAGCTCTATCAGAGGACGAGGTCGGAAGCAAAGCTGGGTTGAAGAGAGGATTGGATAAGTTCTTGAAGGTTAAGCCCACTAATGGCCTTTAGCCAAGTAGGTTGGGGAAACGTAACTTCTGACTGTTAGGAGCTGGGATCACTCCATTATGACCTGTTGGGTACTTCTTTGAAGCAACCAAGAATGGCCACTGATGGAGAGAGGATGCTAGGCTTGATGGACCATCAGTCTGACCCAGTATGGCACTTCTTATCTTCGCCTGAGAGATGCCCCAGTTCAGTACTTTGTGTGAAAGCCAAGATGACAGCTTCCTTGCAAGTGAAGGCGCTGCTGTGTGTAGTTTGAGCTACAATGGATTGACATCCTCTTCAGGTCAGCCAGAAGCCAAAATCTAATGGGCTCGGACCAGTGAGTTACATGCACACTGGACTTAACCAAGTCTATAAATAGCCAACATTTTTCAAATTTTGATTGAACAAATTTTTCATGAACGTTTTTGACCAACTTTAGGCAGGTCACTTGCAACTAGTGTTCCTCCACCCTCCCTTTCAGAGTGTGAGGTGATTTTGTGCATGTGCACTTTTTTCAAAGCCAAGATGCACACAACCACTTTCATTTCCCAGTTTGCACTGGTTGATTTGTATACAACATTCATGCATTGCCTAACTGAGAGACGGGGGGGAAAAGCAGCTTATTTTTAAAAAGCAAACTCTAAAAAAAAGAAAATCGATTGTACACATAAGATTCCATCACAATAACCAGATTTGACCCCTATGCTTCAGATTCCCTTTTCAAAGCTGTACTGCTTGAGCTGCAGGAGAAACTGCTGGCTACTTTTCTTAATTCATCTGCTAGAGCAGGGCTTTGCAAACTGCCCAGTAGTTAAATAGTTGTTTGACAGAATGTTGCAGCAGCATTAGCAGTGTGGCTGGGTAGAGAAGGTTGGAGAAAAAAAAAAAAAAAGAGCTCCGGGATTTCATTCCTCACTGTGTCTGTTTGTGTACCACCTCTATGTTAGTGCTCATTCACAGAACACTCTTCCAGAGAGGGTAATGGCACAAACTCACATTCTAGTGTTGTGTGAAATCCTTACAGCTTCCCGTGCTCCTTGATGATCCTGTGTTTTCTGCCACCAGAGGCAAAAGAATTTACTTGCAAGGATTGGACTCCTGCTATTAGAAATGGATGCAAGAAGTGACAAATAGGAAATGCTGTATCAGATATCGAAGCATGCTGTGTTAATGAAAATATTTCAACACCAAGTGACCACAGACGTGTGAACAGAAAGCTCTGAAGCAGAGACTTCCTGTTTCAGGCTGTGTCCAAAACGCTGCATGCACGGCTATCACAAAGATTCCTCTAGGCCCATTGCATCGTGGGAAAGATCACAGGGATTAAGGTAGAAGCGGCGGCAGTTATAGCAGCACATTCATAAAGGGCAGGCAAACACCACTTAAGCATGTGGGGAGTTTGCAAAGGGGATGAGTGTTGTGGGAATAGGTCTTTAGCTTATTTCTAAAATGAGGTAGCTGCCCCTACTTGCCTGGCCGAAAAGAAGCAGCGTGATGTTTATAGGAAGCAAAGTCAGTGGGAATGAGGCAATCACAGCTATCGGTGTCCCTTCCTAGGAAACATACTGCAAAGCTACCATAGATGCGTAGACAAATCTTTCTGCAGCAAAAAGCACCAACTACAGGGGACACGCGCCACTGAAGGCACATGCCTTAGCTTAGACAGCACTTTCAGCCTGATGGCCAGTTGCTCGCGTTCCTCAGCACTTCGGAAGCATATCAGACCTTCACCTTCCCAAATCACAGGGTGTTTTTTAAGCAAGATGCTACCCTGCATGGCCGCCCAGGAGCCACTCATCCAAACATCCGTTTGAAGGTGGTGCAGGGGGATGTGCGCTCCTGCAGGCCACTCAGCACTCACTCACGGTGCACTGCCAAAAAACCCAGAGTGCACCGTGCAGGGTAAACCAAAAAAGGTGTGTGTCAGCCAGCAGCCATGCATCCCCTGCCCATATGATCTGGGGCAGCCAGCCACATCAGCAGGCAGGTCTCCCGCTCAGAGGCACTCTGGGTAAGGAACACAGCCTTTTCACGTCACAATAAGAGCTGGGGAGTCTGGGTTCCCCAGAGTTCACACCCGGGACCTGTTCATTTCAACGGCCATCCTGCCACACTTCCTAGTCCTGCCCCATGGTCTGCGGCAGGGGAGTGACAAGGTGGCTGCCGGGGTAGTTATGCTGGGAGCCACCCATCAGAATCCCTGCCCAAGCACTCCACCGGAGTGCTGTTTGCAGCTGTGCCGCCCGTGCTGGTTTAAAAACGCCCCCCGTTTCCATCCCCAGCAATATCTTCCTACTCTGCAGGGATGCCCAGAGCCTCCAAAAGAAGCTGCAGTAGAAGAACAAGGTTACAAAGAGGGAGCCTACCCGAGTCAGCATCCTTCCCGTTACCACACACTAAACAAGTGGGCCTAAGACATTTATAGCTGGAGTTCAGGAAAATATACACACGCACACAAAAAAGGGAGAAAGAAACCACAATAGATAAAAGCACCACTTTTCCTAGTCACTGCATTCTGCATTTTCAGTTGGACTTTCAAGTGGGATTTTAGAAGTGCCAATACAAGTATATTCTGAAACAATTCAGCGCTCAACATATGAGCTACACGTGTAGCATTTGATCAGTTAGGGAGCTCGGCGTGCGCTCTTGGAGAGGATAAAAGCTGCAGAGTATAGATGAAAAAAATGTTAAGACTTCTGTAATTAGAAAGAGCCAGCTGCAGCTAATAAGGAGGAGGAATGTTAAACTGGGATTTTTTTTTAAAAAAAAAAAAAAAAGAAGAAGAAGAAAAAACTTGGCTTCAGTGTCTCAGATGGGGTAAAGTAAATCACTTGGACCCTTCTATTGTAAGGACTGCCTGGTAGAAAATGGCACACAGATACAGCAGCTGATCTGGTAGAAATACAAGTCCTTAAATGGAGGTCCCTCACTCAGGTCAAACTTTGGCAAACTTTAATCCTTCTCAGGTGACATTACTTGTATTTGACCACATCCAGTTGATCTCCTCAAATATTTTCCTTCCTCTCCTCCTTAAGCCTTCCAGTGTGTGTTTAAGTAGCACAGACTAATGTTATTTTACCCAATGAGCCTCAGATTACACCAGGCTGAGAATGCAGTAGTTTCAGCTAGCGGCCGCTTGTAAAGCTATTAAGAGAAAACAATAGGAGACCAAGTCTGTTTTAGGATCCAGGTTGGGAAGGGTCACATTTCACTTCTTTTCCAAAAGTTGAAACTAGGTGTATTTTATGCCTCTTCTAACGTTCCAATAAGTCAAATGAAATTTGGGAACTGCTACAATTTTCCAGGACTCTGATGGAAGGAGAATCAAAAAAGAAAGAAAATGGATTTGGGTTCTTAAGCATAATATTAGTGAAGTGGAAGACAGCCAGTGTGGTGTAGTGGATAAGGTGCTGGACTTGGACATTATTTTGGTCTTCTCCAGTCCTGTTCTCCATGAGCTTACAAAGATAATTGTTAGCAGCTCTGAGATTCCTGCAAGATTCTAGGATGCAGTTTGTTAGACACTGCCTATTTAAAATGCATTCAAGTGAGCCAGGTATTCTTTGTTATACATGTAATTCAATGTTATTCAGGTCAAGAACCAGTGTGGTGTAGTGGATAAGGTGCTGGACTTGGTCCTGGGAAGCCAGGATTCAAATCCTACACTAGCCATAAACTCACTGGGTGGCCTTGGGCAAGTCATAGGCTGCATTCCCATCTGCAGTGGAGAGACCCGCAAGGGAAGACGTGGCAGCAGGGAGGAGCCGGGGAGCAGAAGGAGGATTTTCCACCCTGACACGCGAGGGAAGCCACGGCACATCCCCGTTCACACCGGCTCTTCTTCTGCTCCCAGGCTCCTCCCCGCTGCTGTGTCTTCCCTCGCAGGTCTCTCCGCCGCAGATGGGAATACAGCCTCAGTTTCCCATCTGTAAAATGGGAGTGTGCGTCTGTCTTTCCCTGTGTTCGCCTGACCCTTGTTCATCTTCGATTGTAAGGCCACTGGGCAGGGACAGGTCTCCAAGAGATCTGTGACTGTAAAGCGCTGCGTACGCCTAGTAGTGCTATAGAAATGCTTAGTAGTAGTAGTAGTAGTAGTAGTAGTAGTAGTAGTAGTAGTAGTAGTAGTGAGGTGAACTTCAACCGTTATTCAAGAGACCAGCCCAGTTTTGAAGTCTCCCTGCATAAACTAAATTTGCCTAGCAATACAATTATATAATAAAACACATAAGAAGGTCATTTAAAAATTACACCTAATGTTCATATTCTGGTTAAACTCATACTGGCACCGCACCACGTGGAAACAAACACAACCCTACCTGGGTTGGGAAGCCACTGCGGACCTGGCCTGGATCAAGCTGCCCAACACATGTTCCCGTGGCCAAGCTGCCGGGGAAAAGTACAAATGTGCGGACGGCAGGCCCTGTCCCTGCTCTATGCACAACGCCGTGCCCATGAGGGTCACCCAATCTGGGCCAGGTCATGGTGGACCCCACGGCCGACGCAACAGCCCACTATGGCCCGCTTTGACCTGATCGGACACATCATAGTCTGGGCTGTGACTTGGAGCTAATCTGGGGGTCAGAGCCTGGGCTAGCTTCCAACATGCCCAGGGTCAATCCTAGGCCAACATTTGGCAGCCCCCGAGATGGGCTGGTGGCCCGTGGGCCAAAGCATGAAAACGCAGGCCACTGTCACATCTGTTTCTACCCACTAGTGACTTCAGCAGAATAAATGCTGATTTACATCCGAGATTAAAACGAGACATTCATGGTAGCTGCGCCTACACTAGAGATCAACTTTGTTTCTTAAGGATTGAAGGGGGTGGGGGGAGAATGGCAAAGAGCAGCCGTGTAGTTCAGGGAATGGAGGTCAACTACATTGGGAAGCTTGGTTTGTTACTCTGAGGTAGCCCACCAGAGTCACTGCTCCCACACACCTACTCATTCTAATGTGGAGAAGCCCAGGTGTGGATGAAATGTTGCACAATAAAATTTTAAAAAGTTAAAAACCTGCAGAGTGCTAGACTGGAGGGAGGAGAGAAAACCAACTGAGATACAGGCTAAAGAAAGTTCAGCCAAAAAAACTCACCAGATTAACTGTCCTTTTCACCTTTACTCACTTTGTTTCCCTTTTTCTGTTTTTATCAGCTTAGCGGCCGTGTAGAAACCCAAACTCCCGCTAAGGAGCAAAGACCGAATTGAGATACTTGTGTTCACCCAGGCTAGACGTTTACAGCCCATGTGAATGCCAGGAATCTCTACGAGGTTGCTGTTGATATTCCCTACAACGGATCTAGGGCACTCAAAGGATTCAACTTCCCAGTCTCAAAGACACTGGACTCTCCATGCTGCTCTTTGGTCTCCATCAATTCCCAGGGCTGAACCGGTCTTGTAAAAGCCAAATGAGAATGATTCTAAGGGATTCGGATCATTGCAGGCCCAGAACTGCAGTTAATGAAGCAGCATTGATGTGGGTGTACAATACCTCTACCTAAAGAGAGAAAAAAGTCTTCCTGTCCCTTACGTTCTGGCAGAGACAGATGTCTCTTGGGCACCTGTTGAAAAGCTTCAGCAGAGCTATGAGAAAGAGTGTGTGCAGGCCCAGGAAGGGGTTAAAAAAATATATCAGACTGCAGACATGATAGTCATTTCCCATTTGAGAATCCTCCAGGAGAAATCCATTTGCACAGCAGTGTCACGCCTCACTTTTCCAATTTCGAATTGCAGTAATTCAATACTCCTACCGTAAGGGCACCTTAAAGCCATCGTCACCAACATTTGTTACATATTCTTTTCAATGAGCTCTTGTAACTCACAAGCTATACTGCACCAATGGGAAACTCTCCCTATACAAATTTCAAAGTGGAAAAACAACAACAAATAATGAAACTTGCATCAACTTGTGGGTTTTATAGAACCAAAAGAGGAATTCCCAGCTATACAACAGCAGAGACAAAAAAATGTCAGTTTCTACATCAGCGACTTTTGCCATAGTTTTCTTTTATGAATTCAGTCAAGTGGCCTTTCAAATTAAGAGGCAACATTCAATCTATAATTATATTGAATTGTCAAGGGGGTGCAAAGTGAAGGGAGTTGTAGCAACTGTATTCAATCCAGCAACATCCTGTCTTCACAACCAAGAGAAACCATAACCAACTCATCTCAGCACACTTAGAATAACTCTTGTCCAATAATCAACTCAACGTCTCATTGAGAAAAGTGTCCAAGTTCAAACACTCCTCAAGAAGTGAGATTTCTATGAGATGCCTTGATGGATTCACCCACTCAATAAAGCTGGGGTATGGCCACATTAGGCTACAGCAGCTTCTTGGCAGAATGGATAACTTTATGATCAGTTTTAAACAGGAACACTAAAGCCAATAAAGCTATTACAGCAATTTTCGAAGTTCTCACTATTACTATGAGAGACTAAGCCAAGCCACAAAGTCCAGATACAAACTAAGAGTTCAGGAAAGTTCAAACCTAGAGGTTTTGTTCAGGCCACTGTCTGGTTGGAAGATCTTTCTGAATCTCCAGCTGACACAGAAGTGGGATCACAAGGAGGAGGAGCTGCCTGCTCCTTGGTCTTCAAAAGGTGCCCTGCTGGGTATAAGCAGGAGAGAAAGGTCAACTGCTGTCTGCTGCCCTCTCACCTGAAATTAGCTTCTCACATGAATGACAGTTCAAAACAGAGAACAGCTGCATCTTCATATCAATGGAAGCAGGAGGGAGGTGAAAGAATGCATTTGTGAGATGTTCCTTATATCAGATAGAAGGGCTTCAAAACCAAAAATTCAAATGAAAAAACACAACGGCAAATGTTTTCAGCAGTCACTTCTTGGTTTCAGGTGTCCACCCACCATGCATGACAGAGACTGTTTTTCCAATAATCAGCAATAGCATAAAAAAAAAAAAAAGTCAAAAAAAAAAAGTCTACCCTGTGCAAAACATAGGTCATTTCCAAATGCAGTATGATTTAACCATTGTGTATACCTCAATGTCCCATCACCAATCTTTCCCAGCTTCTACACCTAAAATGTTGGAAGAGGATTTAGGGCAAATGTGCATGAGCAGAAGAGCTCCCCAGAATAACCAGTGTTCAAACACCTCTGTTGTCCTGCATGGAGTTTCCAGCATTGTATGTAATGCATGCTTATCTCAGGGTAGTTGATGTCTGCCTTACCCCCGTTTCAGATGAGGGCCATCTAATCTGATGTAAAACTCTTTGCAGAGATTGCTTTTCCTTGGCTGTGTCCCAAAGGCGATACCCTTGTATCGTGAGCAGCCATTTCATAAGAACTTTAAAAGCCTTAAAACCACACTTATGTGCCAATCAGGAAAACCTTAAATTTAATGTAGATCATGGACCATGAGTGTTATCGAGATCAAAACCAAAGAGTAAAATCCAGGTTGGTAAAAATAAGTTTAAACAATGAAAAGATTCCAATTCTCTATTTCAAAATCAGTTTTCCCCCCAAATAAGCATAATATTAAATTATAAAAATATAATTACAGTATGTCAAACGGGGCTCCGAACTTTAAGTAAATGCTTTTTCCTATATGGTATTGGGGGAAAGCGTCACATTTTGAGGTCACGCTTTATAAACATGTCTCAATTTGTCACATATTGAATGAGGGCTACAATCCTGCAAAGACACACCCACCTAACTTAATATTTACAATCTGCATAAAGTTGAGCATTTGTTTAATGAAGAATTGGGGCTTGTGGGCTCTGTCCTGCAAAATCTCACACCCAACTGAACCATACCGTTACAGCAGGGAGCTGTGACTGGGCTTGGTATTCTGGTTTAGCTTGCCTTCCCAGCTAGGTCATCCGACTAGGAGAACGCCTGACTGAGGAGACACATCTCAGTCCACCAGATTGGACTGAGCCCATGTGAATCCAGGAGAGACTGGGAGCCCATGTGCCAAACCGATCCAACAGGAATCCTGAAAAATCGGAGAAAGAAATACACAGGGAGTAGGGGATTGTCTCTACAACAGTGGTTCTCAATCAGCAGGTTAGGCCCACTGGTGGGTCCGGAAGGGATCCAGGGAAGCCTGGGGTCTCTCAAACCTTGGTGCAACTGCATCACTTCCCCCGATGCATCTCCTCCTGCCTCGCTTTCTGTCTGTCTGTGCCACTGAGGGCAGGGGGCAAGACAGGGAGAGGAGGGCTTCCTGTAGCTTCCACACCTCTCTGGCTCCTGCCTCCTACGGCTTACAATTGCCTGGTGCCGGCTCCCTGCTGCTGCTAGGACTGTGCTCCCTCCCCCCACCCTCTCTTGGTCTTGGATTATTTAAAAAAAAATTTTGGATGGGTCTCACTCACAAAAAGTTTGAGAACTACTGGTAAGATACCTGTCTCGCAGCAAGCCCAAAGATTGCAGGATGATGAAAAGAGAGGGAGCTACCCCAACAATGAACTCTGTGTTGGCCCACTGTCACGAACCCGTGTTAGGGTATGCATCATTTCAAGTTCATGCCCAAGGCTGAAAGAGACCCTTAAGAAGCCCTAGCTAAAGGGAAAGGACTGGTCCGGCTGCAGTGCAGATGGGAAACCAAGGGGACTGAAGCACAGGAAGAAATCCTACCAGTGATGCGGGGCAGAAATTTTTTCCAGAAAACTTGCCGGTTCTAAAAATGCATTGTTTCATAAAATGAATTAGTAACATGATGAATGCACACCAATACCTAATTCCAATAAAAATATTTTCCAAGTAAATCTTTGAATTTGTCTGAACATTTACACCGCATTAAAGGGTGTTTTATTGATTTCCCCCTCCCCCCAATTTATTTCAGTTCAACTACTTTTGGCTATTGTAAAAACTTTTGAGATATTTATCCAGCACATAAGATTAACATAGTGTACTTTTTGTGCCCGCACTACCCACAAGAACGGACGTCCACACACTTTGGGATACCAAACGCACTGGCCGCAACTTTATTACATAATAAACAGTGAACAAAAACAGTACACAACCCCATCCTGAACCTGTGTGTATAGCGGATAGGAACCATGCCGTATAAAGCAAGCAGGAGGGCTGATCTAATCGTTGTCCACCTGCCCGGGTGATTCGACCCTTTGAATTCACCCTCCCCTCAGGTCAGGGCGGGGTGAAGCCCCCTATCAGCCGTTGAGAGCCTGGATTGGGGTCCCTGCCCATAAGACACACACACCCCACTCCCCAAGCGGTGAGCAGCACTCCGGCATGGGTCTTGGGGCTTGGCTGGGCCATGAGGTTACACACACACCCCGCCCCAGACTGTGGCGGAGGGCCTGGAGCTTGGCCTCCCCCCCAAGTCCCTGATGTACTCACCAAAAAACTAGGCCGAAAGCTCCTCACGTGGCCCAGTGGCAATGGGGAGAGAGGAGGAAGCACCAGCCCACCCTGGGTATATATTACCTGGCTGGTTACCACCACCCCAGGTGCACTCCTCCCTCCCCACTGGGTCCCAGGGCTGTGCCTACAGAGCAGGGGAGGGGCCCTCGCCCCTGCTCAGATCCCCATTCTGGGCAGGCGGACACAAACTCGCCCCCCCCCTGCTAAAGGAGCACCGGGGGTGGGGTGGGGGGTGTTCTCTTGAGTTTTGTTTACTAGGTACAAGTAAACAGGAATTTTTTTCGATTCAACCTTTTCCAGAAAACCCACATCACTGGATTCTACAGACACATACATGCCAAGCTGTTCTAGTTCTCTTCACTCCCACCTGAGTTGATGCAAGTGGGGCATGGAAGTCAGTTATATTTGGTTGCGCTGTGTCCAGTTTGGGGCACCACATTTTAAGGAAGATATGGACAAATTTGAGAAGATTCAGAGGAGAGCAATAAATATTATAAAAGGAGTCGGACTGCAAGTCATGGGAGGAAAGGGGACAGGAACTGGCTGCGTTTCACCTAGAGAAAAGAAGTTTAGGATTATACCAGTTGATGAGAATGCACCTTCCTTTAAGAAAATGACTGAAGAGGAAAGCTTGATTACAAACGGATGACAAACTAAAGATTTAGTTACTGATTTAAATCACGTTTGGAAGTGGCAATTTAAATCAATCCACCATGCACAAGATGAAAGGAATGCTAGATGAATCAGTTTGTACATATGCTACAGCAACAAGCGCCAGGAGAAAAAGCTGCACTACTAGAGCAGCAGGGTGTGACCTGGAGATACAAGCACAACAGCAGTTTAGGGCACAAGAATCCAGCAGAGACCTAGACAGGGTCAGATTAGCGTCCCACATCCTGGTGATGTGTTTGGAAGCAGGCAAAAATAAGTTTAGTTACTACCAAAAATCAAGAACTAACAAGCCTGTTAAGTTAAACCAAATTCTTGGGCTCTGGGGCTTTTTTTATTTATTAAAATTTATACCCCGCCCTTCCCCAAAGGCTCAGGGCAGCTTACAACAAAACACACACAATACACAAGAAAAATACAGTAAAGTCCCTTTAAAAGAACCCACCCTCATCCCAGAAACTCATCCACTTCAGCCCCTATCCCTGTCTGCTAAACGCTTTGCCAAAGAAAAAGTTTTTACACGGCCTTCAGAACATGCTCGGGCTCTGACAGACCTCCAGGGGAAGAGATTTCCATCATACTAGGGCAGTAATCAAAAATCCCTCTCTGCAGGCACTTGTCGTATGGACAAGATTGACAGGCTGTACCCGCAAGAGCGTGCTCCCAGCCAACCACAGGGGTCGCAGTGGAGCATGGAAGGAAAGAAGATCTATCAGACATGTGGGGCCCAGGCCATTTAGGGCTTTAAAAATGTCAAAACCTGCACATTTAATTATACCCCAAAAGCTATAGGAAGCCAGCGTGGAAGGAGCCGGGCTGCTGTGGTCGGCACCAGCTGCAGCTCCCAAATAGTCATCAAGGGCAGCCCCACACAGAGTGCACTGCAATAATCTAGCCTTGAGGTGACGAAAGCACGGATGATGGGGGCCAGGTCTGAAATCGGAAAGAAAGGGCCACAGCCTCCTCACCAGATGGAGTTGGTGAAAAGTCCCCAGGTCACTGCTGCAATCTGACAATCCAGGCGCAGCAAGGGGTCCAGAAGCACTCTAAGGCTGTGAACTTGAGTAACTAGAGAGGGCCAGACCCCTCAGTGACAGGAGTCCCAATCCCCTCCAAGTCACAAGGTCAGCCAACCATCACTACTTCAGTCTTGTCTGGATTCAGCTCCCCCTCATCCAGTCCCCAACAGCAGCCAGGCTCTGGGTAAGCACCAAGACTGCAGGACCTGGGTTGGATGAAAAAAAAAAAAAAGAGGTAGAGCTGGGCATCATCGGTATACTGATGGCATTTCACTCCAAACCTCCGAATGATCTCACCCAGTGGCCTCAAGTATGCATTGAACAAGAGGGGAAACAAGATGGAACCCTGCGGGACACCACAGGGGAGGTCATGAGGGGACTCAAAAGCAGTTCCATGCACCCCTAGCAATTCCTGCAGTCATTTCAACACCACCTCACGATCAACTGTATCAAAGGCAAAACTCTAACAAGAGCAACAGGACACGGTTTCCTTTGTCAATCTCCAGGCGTACATCATCGACCAAGGCCACAAACAGTCTTCGTGCCATACCCCAGATGAAAGCCTGATTGGAATGGGTCCGGGCAGCCAAGAGCATTCAGAGGAGCCAGAAGTTGCAGAGCAACTGCACATTCAATAACTTTTCCTAAAAAGGGGACGTTAGAGATAGGGTAATAGCTGGCAGGGGAGTCAGAATCCCAAAATGGTTTCGTGGGAAGGGGCCAGATCACAGTTTTTAAAAGGTGTCTAACAACCAACCCTCCTGAAGGGAGGCATTGTCAATCCCAGCCAGCAACTGCCCCAATGTGTCCCAGGTGGCTTTCACCAGCCAGGATGGACAAGGATCTAATTCACAACGGGTTGCCGATGCCTGCATCAATCCAAGTACATCCGTTGCATCAGTGGGTGACACTAACTGAAACTGAAAGCTTCCACAACCCCAACTCTGACTCTGCAGATGAAATAAGAGCACACAAGCGATTTTGTCTGCAGAGTAATTAATAATAATTTCACAACAGGCAATAGATGACTAGTTCATGGGAGAGAGACTGGATTAAATCAGGCCATTTGCCATCCAGAACAACTCGACAGGATGAGACTTTGCAGATACTATGATAGCGGAGAAGAAAGCTTTCTTCACCGTCACCACAGCCCTTAAAAATGATCTATGCCGCAATCAGCCAGCTTCAGTACAAGTCAAGCACCACCTGCTCTCTAACCATTTACTCTCCTGCTTCAACCGCCATAAGTCCCCCATATACCAGGGGAACCAATGCCATTGCAGTGGCGGGAGCGGACACCCAGGTGCAAACATGTCAGTGGCCATGGTCAAGATATCATTCCACAAGGCAACCATGTCATCGACAGCGTAGCTGTCAAAGTCAGTGGGTAAATCCCCCAGAGTGTTCTGGAAACCAATTAGATCCATTAGTCTCCAGGGGTGGACCAACTTAACTGGTCCACCACCCCAACAGGGCATAGAAGGGAAGGGATCTAGTCCTTCAGAAAATAATGGTCTGACCACGACAACAGTGTCATAACCACACCCCCAGTAATTGGAACCCGTTTCCAGGCTGCTGCAAAGCATCAAATCCAATCCATGTCCCACCTCATGTGTTGGGCCAGGTATTATTTGGTATAGACCCATGGTTGTCATGGAGGCCATGAAATCCTGCTCTGGCCCCAAAAGATTAGTCTCAGTGTATATATTAAAGTCTGGGTGGCCTCAAGACCACGTCCAAGACCAACTCAGCTAGCTCGGTCAAGAGATCTGTCATACAGCAATGTCCTCAGTACATCAGCAAAATCCCCCATCTATTCATGACCTTCAACACAATGTGGACATACACTATATCGGATGAGTTAGGCACTGGATACCTTCAAAAGACCAGATTATCTTTACAGATCACTGCCACTCCACCCCCAGGCCCCCAATCCTAGGCTGGTGCTACACCGAATACCTGGCTGGCAGTGGCACCATCTGGGACAATAAAATACTTCATCCAGCCAGGTCTCTGATGCATAGGAGGTCAGCAGCCTCATCCTGAATAAAATCAAAGAGGTTTTATTTGCCACTGACTGGATCTCACATTAAGCAGCATCAGGGGCCCCACTAGCTTCAAACTCGAAATATCCTGAGACCGGGGGGTGGGGGGGGGGTGGGACACATGGGAACAGGAACTAAGTGCCTCTCTCTCTCTCTAGATCCCAGGATGACCTTAAAAGATGTTCCTCTAGTCATATTCNCTGGCTGGCAGTGGCACCATCTGGGACAATAAAATACTTCATCCAGCCAGGTCTCTGATGCATAGGAGGTCAGCAGCCTCATCCTGAATAAAATCGTTAGAGATTGGTCTGTAACTGGCTAGTGCTTTCACATCCAAGGATGAGTTCTTCAACAGGCTGCACACCACAAATATCCTGAGACCGGGGGGGGGGGGGGGGGTGGGACACATGGGAACAGGAACTAAGTGCCTCTCTCTCTCTCTAGATCCCAGGATGACCTTAAAAGATGTTCCTCTAGTCATATTCATTCCTATCATCTTCTTAATACTAGATGTCAGAAATTGAAAACTGCAATGTACAAGAGGTTCTCCACTCTGCCTCACCCCACGCCTCACAACCTTGCCAAAAGTTCATGCTGTACTAGATTTCCAGAATTTTCCATTTTCTGCCCCAATAAATCACTCCAATGCCCGACCACTCTTCATTTTCATCACTAGCAGAACAAAACCAGCCTAGCTTCGCTCAGTTTTGATGCTCCTAAAAGCTTTTAATAGCAGCAATAAATGCTGACAAGACGTGTCCAGTTCTCCACAGCAACTTTGCACATCTCAATGGACGCACTGGAGCTGCAGTCTGCAACCCTAGAAAAAGAGCTCTGCATCCATTTTTGCTTCAGCCATGTCGACACTGGTTGTCTTTAGACATAACCTCGACAGATGTCTGAATGTGTGTTTTCGCCTTGATATGAACCGGTTTGGCCCCGTGTTCACCATGTGGTGCTGCTTAGACACACAGCCCATCTTGGGGCAAATCGGTGTTTTGCTCACCACTTGATCTCAGCACACAAGCACTGCTGCCTCAGTCCCTGTGTTGTACCTGCTAACATGCCACGCGATATCGTTAGACGTAACGTTGGCCACATGTTCAGTCGAAACATGAAAATTGTCCTTGCGATGCAATGGTGTTCACATCGCATGTTCAACGGGGAAGCCAAATTGGTGTTGGGATTGTTATGGTGCTTACGCACAACGGCCAAACACCCTACTTAGGGGTTTTGACACCCAATCTTTGTTATGTCTAAAGACACCCACTATCATATTTGCAACTGTAAGAGCCTAACGATCGACATGGAAGCATGGATGCTGCCATAGTTCATGACACTTGCTCATGAAAGCTTCCTACTCACAATAGGGATGTATTTGTCTATGTTCATTATCTTCCACAGGAAGCTCCATTCGGGGAGAAGATGAAATCAGAGTTCTATGAAGTCACGTTTAAAAACCAAGACAAAACTTCGGTGGTAATGCAACATAAATTGTGACCTCATGCTTCAAAACCAAGTTTCAGGTGTTTGCTACCCTGCCGCCTTTTCTCTATGGCTAGGAGTTTCTGTTTTAACTATGGATTCCTCTATACAGAAAACGATTAGAGCTAAGCCACAATAGAACCACCATCTTGATCGGAAATATTTAGATAACAGCTTGGGCCCCGCATATCTACTCAGCTCCATCTCACTCAGCCAAGACTGAGTTCTTGGTAATTCCATCTGCGCGCCAGCTCCATACAGTGATGGCATGGAGAGAGGTGCTCTCAGTAGCTGCTCCACAGCTTGTGAACTCCCTCCTACTAGTGGTTCGTCAGAGACAGAACATATTTTGGAAGAAACGAAAACCTTTTTAAAAAAATGTGTTCACAGATAGGTTTTTATGTCATTCTTTTTTACTACCTTTTAAAAAAAAAAAAACCCTGAATATCCGTTGTTATTTTTTATGTTATCAACTCCAAGCCCTTGGAATAGGGCAGGCTATAAATTTCACTAACACAGACAAGCTATTTCACCATTTATTCAAGAAATGTACCAATTGCAGAAAAAAAGGCAGCAATACACACATTTCTGAAACAGAAAATTAAAAAAAACTCCCTTACAAAGTTGACTAATACCAGATAAAGCATGCAGACACATTCTCTCTCACACACACTCTCTTTCGACCACAGAAAATAAACTGGAACTCCCATCTTATCATTGATCCTTGCTGTCAATTTGAGCACAAAGGGGCGCATTTTAAAAGGTTCTCGCTTCTCTGACGCATCAAGTGTTGTCTTCCAAGACCTCATCTTCCTCAGATGTTAGATGGGAAGAGAATTTAGGATAAATATGTATGGCTTAAAGATTTTTAATACTAAAACAACATAATAGGATAACTACCCAAACTCCATCCTCCTACTGTACCTTAGTAGTTATGCAGTTCTGAAGCCACTCAGGAGATTCAAAGAGAAATTTGTAGTCCAGGTACATTATTATTATAAACGTTTATATAGTGCCAGACGTGTGATCTGGTGCTGTACAAAACATAGAAATAGACGCGGTCCCTGCCTGTGGCTTACAATCTAAAAGACAGGGAGAGGGGACAGTGGGAGAGACAGGGGAGAAGACTAACCTGGTAGCCCCCCTTCTTTGTCCCCCAATAATAAATTTTGAAATTAATAATAGACCATACAGTACTTCATTTACATACATTTCCTGTAATTTTTGTTTTACTCATTGCATTTTTAACATATATTAAGAGAATTCCTGTAGTTCTTTGAGGCCACCCTAAGCTTGGGGGCAAGTACAACTGTATTCCAATTTCCCCCTTCTCATCAGACCTTTAGCTTTACATTGTACAACCTATGGGTTTGGTATTCCTGCCTCAGATTTTCTGCACATTGGTCTTCTATGATCGTGCAGTCGGAACACCTGAACAGGATAAGGCCATAGATTTCACCTAGCAATTTATGCACTACGATTTACAACATGTGGCTTAAAGAGGGTTTGTTGTTTAGAAAGAGACAGCCTCTTTGTATGAACAGCAGGCACAAGAGAACTCGATTCTGGCAATTCCTTACTCGCACTTCTTAACATTTCAGGACTAGAATGAACCTTGAGGCCATCTAGTCCAACCTCTGCAGTAAAGCAAGTCTGACTTTCCCAAAGCCATCCCTGATGGATATTTACCCTGTCTCTTGACCACCCATGGAAACAGCTTCCCTAGGCATCTCAGTTCTACTGCCCAAGATTTGGGGGGAGGAGAGGGCGGATTCTGATGTTTAAACTGAATCTACCTTCCTGAAATCTAATTATTGCCCTACCCTGAGTGACAACCAAGCAGCTGTTTTCCATCTGATGTATGGAAGCCTTTTAAATGTTACTTAGCGATTAGGTCACCTCCTTACCTTTGATACATTCAATAGATAGAGCTCTCATGATTTGTGGTACATAAAATGCCTTCTTAAAAGTGTCTCATTAAACTCAAGTCTTTAAAAAAAAAGGGGAAAAAAAGATACAAGGGCACACTATCTCAATAGGACTACTGTGAGTGCCCTATCAAGATTTTCCATCACCCACAAGCTTGTGCTCAATAGTCTCCTCTTAATAAATCCAAAAAATGCATTAGTCTCTTAGCATGGCATCACCCTTGGAGTCTTTTGCCCGTGGTTTGTTTAAAACTATTTAGAGACTGCTCTAGAGAAATCTCTTTCCTCTCATAAATATGAATTTTTTGTTTATTTCTAGACATTTTATGCTGGTTCTCCTGGTTTTATATTGCTCTTGAGAAATTCCATGCAGATATTCGTCATAGGACAGAACAAAACCCAAGAGAGCAGAAGTTTGGGAACATCTTATCTGGGAGTAAGAGTGTTTTTAGATGGACAGCCTGCTCCGATGCTGCTGGGTGGCCCGTCGGTCAAAAAGCGGCCCCACCAGATGTGCAGGTAGAGCAGGGTGTGCCTGCTCTGGGGTAGTCCCACCAATGGCGCTCCAGAACACCCCGGAGTGCCACTGGCAGAGTGGGCCAGCCAAACCCAGGACACCGGCCTGAAGCAGAGCAGCTGTCCTCCTGATGAACAGACCCACGCTGCAGCTCCGCTTCCAGCCGGCCACTGCCCTGAGTAATCCCATAGAGTTGCAGGTGTCAGCCTAGAGCATCGGGCTATCACTATCACTCTATGGGAGGGGGGCGCCGCACAGGTGGACCGTGGAACCTGCTGAGTCTGTCTGAAGTGGACCCAGGCGAGGCTGGGATCAGACAGATGCAGGGGTCCACCCCCAGAGCAGCTCCCGGAGTAGGAAACCCCACATCCATCTAAAAACACCCATTGAGTCTACAGCAGGGATGGGGAACCTCAGGTCCAGGGGCCAAATGTGGTTGTGGCTCATGTGTGTATGACCCCTTTCTGGTTCCTGGATCCAATTCGAACCCCCAAGCACTGAAAAACCATAATCAGCCTAAGGGAGCAAAGATGAGGGCATGCACACAAGGCTAGGTTACAGATCCATGGCATAGAGCCATGATCTGGACCCGGTTCTTGAATGCACCCCTTAAATCCCCAACCCCATTTTCGACGCATCCCTTGGAGCTTGTACTAATTTCCAAAGGGGTCCTTGGGAGGAAAAAGGTTCCCCAACTCAGGGGCAAGTTGTGGATCAAAAGACTGTCTATGCCCCAAGAGGTGTTGCCAAGATACCTACAGCAGTTGCTACGGAACATAGGGATATACAGTATGGTAGGGGGAGGAAACTTTTTCCCTCTCGGGGGCCACTTTGAAAATTAGCACAAGCTCCAAGAGCTACACAGAAGTCGGGGGTAGGGTGCTTAAGTGGTGCACTCAAGAAAAGGATGGCCTAGATCATTGATTTGTGCCATGGCTCTGTTCTCTCTCCTTGTGTGCATGCCCGAATCTCTGCTCCTTTACCCAGAGCTCAGTTTTTCAGTGCTTGGGGGTAGGAACTGGATCCAAGGGCCAGATCTAGGAATTGGAAAAGGGTCACACAAAAACTTACTAGGGGCCACATTTGGCCCCTGGGCCTGAGGTTCCTCCTCCCCCCATTGTGGTATATTAAAGGTTCCGTGTGTCCTGCAAAACATTTGTTTTCCATATTGTACAGCCAGGAAACAAGTTCTGTGAGCAAATAATATTAATTATGTAAACTGAACAAATTATGTAATTTTCACATCATGCTATTCTGAGTTTAGACATTTCATTTTATTTCATTTCTTCTTCTTCAAACAACAAAAACCCTACCGAGTACCACAAATACCCTCCCAGCAAGGGGCTCTTTGCATGTGGTAGTAGTGGGTTAGGAGTTGCTCCTCTTCAGCAGCAGTGCCCAGGAACCTCTCACCATTATATGCCAGAAGCGGACAACACTAGAACTCTATTGGTTAGCAGAGTGCTCCCTACTCAGGTTACAATCTACTGCTCGTGGCAATTTGAGAGAATCTGGCCAAGTGACAAATTCTAGAAATACTGCTATGAGGTGCAGCAGCAGCAGTACAACATTCACCAGGGCCTGCATACCAAACCCCTTTCCCTCAGAGGATCACTTTCAAAATTAATACAAGTTATAAGGTGGCTCCGAGACGTCTCCTACCTCTGTCGCATCACCGCAGGGCCCCCTGGTTTACCAAAGGGCTGCAATGTATGAAGCAGGCAGGTAGGCGACTAGAGCGATGCTGGCGTTGGACTCACGCTGAATCCGACCGACTTCTCCATACGGCCCATTTGCGGTCCTCTGTTGAGGCTGAGGACGGCAAAGAAAAACTTCTTTGCCACCCTCATAGCATCTGCAAATTCACGTCCAGCGGAGCTGTTCCAGGTGGTGTGGGGGCTGGTTAGTCCGGCCTCCCTCTGCCTGGACGGGGACTTGTCCCAGGCCCGCTGTGAGGAGTTTGCCACCTACTTTGCAGGTAAAATCGTTCAGATCCAGAGCAACTTCAACACTGGATTAGGGGCAGTAGAGGTGGAGCACGAGGCTATGGGAGGAGTTTCAGGAAGTGATGCCAGCCGATGCTGTGGGTGTTCTCGGGTCTGTTAGAGCTACCAGTTGTGAATTAGACTCACACCAGTCCTGGTTGGTGAAGGCCTCCAGGGAGACGTTGGGGACGGGGCTGGCGAGGGTAATCAACGCGTCCCTTCAGCAGGGGAGAGTGCTCCCCTGTCTCAAGGAGGCTGTGGTACGTCCCCTGCTGAAGAAGCCATCTTTGGATGTGAACACACTCGCCAGTCCGGCCTGTCTCTAATCTTCCCTTTTTAGGGAAAGTTATTGAACGAGCGGTGGCACTGCAGCTCCAGGTGCATCTTGACAGCATCGGTTTCCTTGACCCATTTCAGTCTGGGTTCCGCCCCAGCTATGGTACAGAGACGGCGTTGGTGGCCTTGGTGGACGATCTCTGCTGGGAGATGGACGCAGGACGTTCAACATTTCTGGTCCTGCTAGATCTCTCGGCCGCTTTTTATACAGTGGACCATGGGCTGCTGTTGAGACGATTGCGAGCCCTGGGGGGCCTGGACGGAACTGTTCTTGAATGGTTCCGCTCATTCCTCTCAGAGAGAAGCCAGTGGGTTGTCCTGGGGGCTGAATCATCTAGCCCCCGGGCCCTGGAATGTGGCATTCCGCAAGGTTCCATTCGGTCTCCATTGCTGTTTAATGTGTATATGCAGCTTGTAGCGTAATGGATCCAGTAGGGGTGTGTGCTCTACTTCTAGCCCCCTCCCTCACTGTGTGCCCATCACCGTAACACTCGGGTTTTGCTACCACCACCAGAGCTATGAGCTTCCAGGGTTAAGCTCTGGAAGCCCAAACCCTGCTCCTTATTAAAGATTGCTTTCCCAGTGAGAGCCAAACTTGGGAAGCGTTTTGGGTCACAACACACACACCAGGCACTCTTGATTAGAGAAAACAAGATTTATAGTTTTTACTAGTTACGTTAACCAAATTACAAGAATACAGAAAGGTAGGGAAAAGGCATTGAACTCATGAGCAAACACAGGCAACTCCAAGCAGGTATGGTAACCCATTTAGAGCGCATCTAAGCCTAAACGGTTCCTAACAATGCTTCTCTGCATAGATGGAATTACTCACAGTCTCTCTCTCTGCAGGGTAAGTGTGGATGTCTTAGCTCTGCAGGGTTTGGTTCTTTCCCAGCTGGATAGAAAGAGCTGGGTGTTGCAAGTTAATCCAGCACAGCTACTCACTGGCCATGAGATCTCTCTCTATGGAAAATTATAGCCTCCTTTTAAAAGGGCAACACTTAACATCTCAGCTATTGGCTCCCAGCCACAGGTGACCCTGTTCAAGGTGGCCAATCAGTTAGGTTTCTTGGCCTAGGGTTCCTTCTTTGGTAAGGTATGTAAGGTGTTGTCAGTCAGATGGGCTAAGGTGAACACATCCTTATATGGTCTGGAGATTGGTTTTTTCTTATATGGTCTGGCAGAGTCCCTTGCCTTGGGTCAGGGGGGAAACCTCAGGGGTGATTTAGCCAGGAGGGTTTCTCCACACAGCCCTTGGGGGAGATTGTGAGAGGGTTTGGTGTACGTTGACACCAATATGTTGATGACACCCAGCTTTTCCTCTCTTTTTCAACTGATCCAGGTCCTGCCGTCTCATTATTGTCCCAGTGTTTGGAGGCTGTGGCGAATTGGTTGCGGCAGAGCAGACAAACTCAATCCTGATAAGACTGAGGTGATGGTGGTGGGTAGGGCGAAGGAGTTGTTGGCTCCCCTCATAGAGGGGGTCCGCCCTCCCATAGCCCAACGGTTCGGAGTCTGGGAGTATTGTTGGACTCAGATCTCCGCCTGGATTGGCAGGTGGAGGCAGTGGCTAAAGCTGCCTTCAGACAGCTGTATCTGGTGCAGAGGCTGCATCCATACGTTTCCAGGCCCGACCTGGCCATCATCATCCATGTCTTCATCACCTCGAGGCTGGACTGCTGCAACACGCTCTACGTGGGGCTTCCCTTGACGCTGGTTCGGAGGCTGCAGCTAGTGCAGAACGCGACGGCTCGTCTCCTTACGGGGATGAGCTGATGGGAGCACACATCACCCCCGTGCTCCGCGCGCTGCGCCGGCTGCCTATAGTGTACCGAGCCAGAATCAAGGTGTTGGTTTACAGTCTTGGCCCTTCATACCTCAGGGACCGCCTCACCCTCTGCGCCCAAGAACGACCCCTTCGGTCCGCCACAGGCACCTTCCTGGAGGTCCCCCATGTAAAGCGGAGGGCCACAATGGAGAGGGTGTTCTCGGTGGCCATACCTCGATTATAGAACTCCCTCCCGGAGGAAGTCCGTCTGGCACCAAGTTTTTTGACCTTCCACCGGGCCTGCAAGACTTGGCTATTCTCCCAGGCCTTCAGAGGAGGGGAGGGTGGGTAGTTAGGTTTTTAAGTGTTTTTATCTTTGCTGTGATTTATTGTCATTTCATTTGTTGGTTTTGCTGTACGCTGCCCCGAGATGTCATGGGCATGAGGGGGCAGCTAAGAAATATAAATAAATTAAATAAATAAATATGAGCTGGATCAGAGTTGAGTAATAGGAACCTAGGAGAGATGTTCAGTACAGGGGAAGGATCTAGGTTCATGAATCTGACCCACAAATCTG
>QEPC01013438.1:2803524-2836330 GCA_003113815.1 Sphenodon punctatus | reverse complement strand
TGGGGAACCTATACTTTTTTGGCCCGTTTCCAATTCCTGGATCTGACCCATGGTCCTAGTTCCAGCCATCAAATCCTAGAACAGTGGTTCCCAAACTGACGTCCACGAACCCCTTGGTATCTGTGAAGCATTCCTTGGGGGTCCGCAGCATGACCCAGCTGCTGCAAGTCCTGTGGTTGTGTAAATGTATGCAAATTAGTTGGGGGTGCTTGGCTCTTCACTAAAGTTAAAAAGGGGTACACAACCACAAAAAGTTTGCGAACCACTGTCCTGGAAGGCTGAACTCAAGGGAACTTGGGAAGGGAGTACAGATTAGGTCATGCACTCAAAAACGGGGTGAATCCATGATCTGGACCCCATTACCCCCCCCCCCTTCCATCCCTCGTCCTGTGAACTGCCCAACACCTTAACTCCCTACCTGTCATGCAGAGTTTGTACTTGGAACAGCCTGCAGAGATTGCAATAGAACAAGCTACCTAAGGAGGTTGTAGGGACTCGGTCTCTGGAGGCTTTCGAAAAGAGACTGGATAGCCAGCGGATGATGATCATGTAGCTGTAGTCATTCAGGAGGTGTGTTGGACTAGAGGACTCTCAAGCTCCCTTCCAGCTCTTAGATTCTACTAAGTGTCCCATGGAAGGGAAAAGGTTCTCCACCGTGCCACCTTAAAGAGAAACAAATATTCTCGAGACCTCACATAACATTTGTAATAAGGGTCTCACCCAGTGCCATGTTGGTTCATAATTCTCGGTTGTACATTCCTGTTCAAATGACTAGGTCTGGAAGAAGTAGTTGGCTCTGATCAAACGTTTGTCCAGTTTTACTCATTGTGCCCAAAATTCACTGTTATAAACTTTTCTTCAATTTTCTAAACATGAAAAAAACTTTTGTGTCCGATCAAACGTAGGTCAAATTTTATCCAACTGCATAATGCCAGCTCAGATTCAAATACACCTTCCATGTGCTATCTTTAAAGGGGGAATTGCCAAGTTTTTAACTTGAAAAGTAGCAAACTCCCGTTTCTGTCTTTTCTGTTCAAAACTTCTCCAGATAGCCGTTGCTCTGCATATACATATAGCCTAAATAGTGAACCAACAAAAGGCATCGAATCTTAGGGATGTGCAATTTGTTTTGTTTTTACTAGTTACTAAAAAGAATGGAACCCCATTTGTTTTAGAAACTAATGCTCCAAAAATGAATAAGCAAATTACATACATTTGCTTTCATTTGTTTTGGGTTTTTTTCTTTTTAATTAAAAATCATTGTGCGTGCACAAAATAGGCACCAAGGTTCTTCACACCTGCACCCTTTTCCAAAATGACACCAACGCTGCCAGACCCATTTTGGAAAAGGGTGTGCACGTGGCGAATGGTCGGATGGTCATTTGCGCATGTGCAGCGATTTTTTTATTTTAAAAATCATTGTCCATGTGGAAAATGGCCACCAGACCAGCTGCGTGCCATTTTGGAAAAGATCTATGTATGCGCATCTGGTGGCCATTTATGTACGTGCAGTTATTATTTATTTTATTTTATTTTTATTAAAATAAATGAAAAATAAATTGAAAGGTTTTTTTTAGTTTTTTTTTTTATAAAACCCCTGAAAACAGATGGGGTTTTAACCCATAAAACAAAAACAACCAAGGTAAGTGCTGCACACCCCTATCAGATCTTTACTTAGATGAAGCCATTCCACCCAAAACTGAAAACACTTCAAGACTGTGAGTAGCCTGATCTCAGAAGCTTACTGCCCCATTGGTCGCTCCATAAGAGTCCCACCATACAGAGGAAAATATTTTTCTTAGTTTTGAAGGAAAGGAAAAGACTCCAATAGTTCCATTATTTAACTCAAACTGCAAAGGCAATTTGCTCAAAACCATGGAGCAAGACTACCCTGAATTCTCTATCAAACTATAGAAAACCAAGTCATCTGTCTGGTAAGACCATTTTTGATTAAAAGTGTATCATCTCAGGAACCCAGCCTAAGAGGAGAGATTATTAAAGAAGTTTATTTATTTATTCACGTTTACCCCACCTCTCTCTGCCTCTGGCAGTCAAGGAACTGTTATTAGCAGAAAATATAGAAAAATAATTGCACATTTTCAGAGTGAGGGCAAAGTGCCGCTTTGCTTCTTAATAGTAAAAATCTCCAAATAGAAGCAATTCTTTAGACACGGTACACTTCTCCATCCATTGAAGTCATTGACTAATGGTGGAGGCCTTCATTTCCTTGGCGACACTCCTCAAAACCACTGTAACAGCGTGGGGCTCGGCAGGCATAAATCCCTCAGGATTAGTGCCTAGTACACACACAGCCAAGGTGCTGGACTTGGACCTGTGAAGCCAGGGTTCAAATCCTGCCCTAGTCATAAACTCACTGGGTGGCCTTGAGTAAATCGCAACTTCAGTTCCCCATCTGTAAAATGGGAATGCTTGTGTGTCTGTCCCTGTGTTCCCCTCACCCATATCCATCATAGATTGTATGCCTACTGGGTAGGGACCTGTCTCCAAAAGTCTGTGACTGTAAAGTTCTACACACCCCTAGTAGTGCTATAGAAATTAGCTCCACTGTTCCTTCATTAGTTCTCTGTTACAGTTTCTCTTTATACACTAGACTCCAGCCAAGCTCCCTGCCTACTTGGGCTGCTTCTTAGTAAAGTCTACAGGAAAGATATATAAAAGAACTGGGAAATGTTCAGAGAAGGGCAACATGGATGATAAAGTCTACACAAGGCTTTGCAGTCTCACCACCATCCCCAGTGTTCACACAGTCTAAGCAACCCTTTTACCTCTCAAAGGCTCCCAGCCTGCTCCTTGCAGCTCCCTCTGAGGCCGGCATCCCAGGTCCTAACACTTCCCCAAGTCCTTGTAAGCAGCACCCTTGTGGCCTTTACCTTTCTACATAGGAGTGCTCTCTCCCATCTTCTGCTCTCTTCACGGCCTCCATCTGAAGCTTCCCTCACTGTTCCCCTGGGCTGGCTAGTGCCATGCTCCACACAGCTGTTACTCACTCAGCATGGTCCTCTTACCAGACCAGCACCTGCAGCTCTACTCACGCCGCCCTCTGTGCTGGCGCTATCTAGCTGAAAGGGCTCACAGCCCTCTGTGGCTCAGCTATGCCACAACCACTTAAGCGTGGTCATGGGAGTCATCAGTGGGATGAAAGTAGTTTGAAAATTTGTCTTTGTTTATCTAAGTCCAATCTTGCAGTCTTATTTTAGGCAAAACTCCCAGAAGCAATTTTGCAAGAGATTTCTCTAAGCAAGGACAAGAAGACAAGGCTAGTGCAGCAATAGGTTTTTCAAAAAATGCAGAGAAACAGATGAAAGCAAGGAAAAGCTTCTGAAGAGTAGGTTTCTGCAGCTCTTTCTAGTTCAATTTCCTATGATTTTTCTGGGGGGAAGTAAAGATGAATAAGAAGCGCCTGTTAGAACGAATATGTATCCTCCCCCAGCACACCAGACCGGTACCAGAGTCCCTGCTGCAGCCTGTCACCTACAGACACCAGATTTCTCATGTAGAGTGCCCGTTCCAATTTGCCAGGATGCAGATATCACATTCTTAAGGTGAGAGTTCAAATTCCAGTTTGGCAGCTAAAGATACCATGTTCCTGTTGGAGACCGATGGCTTCAGTTTACCAGCATATAGATCAGAACCTGACAGCTTGAGAAATCCAAATAGGCTGGTACAATCGCAAAGTTTGCAGCAGGGGAGCTTTGCTTTCCTCCCCCCCCTCCCCCGGTTTCCCTGCAAGATACGAGCCACAATGTTGTACGTATTGGCAAAAGGCTTGCTCCATCCTGGCACAGAAGCTCTGCACTAGAGAACATGTTTTGTACCCATTGCCTCCCCTGTGCAGCTCAGCTGGACTCATCTGGCCCTGTATCTCCAAGCAGAAACACATACGTATAATTGAACCCAGATTTTAATATCGACTTTGCACTCATTCTCTCCCATTCTTGTTATATTAGGAGAGGGGTACCCATCTAGTAGAAAGCCACGTGTTCAAAAAGTGGATTAAGAACAAAGAGCAAACATGAGCACAGCCCTGCAGACGTGGGAGCTACACATCCCAAGCAAAGATGACTTTAGGCATAACAGAGGGACCCATGTTCCCAGTGGGCTTCCTATTGGCAGCAATGGGGAAAATGTAATGAACATGGGTCCCTGGGCATAAGCAACCACCTGTGAGCTTGCAGCTGCTCTTAAAGAAAATATTTAATAAAGAGAATGCACACAGAGAGCTATGCCTTGATGCCCCTTATTCCCCCTTCTCTCTTTGGGAAAGTAGGGGACATTCTTCCCTTCTCCCTACTAACAGAAACAACCCTCACTTTTCTAAGGCATTGATTGAGCCTCAGCCATTTTGATTGTGGCTCAGCTGTGAGGAAGGAAGAAAAAGGGATGGGGCTTACAACCTGGGCAATCAGAGGTGAGTATTGCCCTGCTGGATCTCTTTCCCTCCTTTCCACCCTGGAAGCGAGGAGAAGCAGGAGTGGGTGGGGTGGAGTTCAAAACTTCAGCTCAAGCAGCTTGGGCTGAACTGACTGAGCGCAGTAGGGAGCCATTGCTAGTGTATCTACTGCTAAAATGTAAGTGATTTTAAATTTTTGCCTAGAGCCCCATGAAACTCAGAGCTGTCACTAATCACAAGTAGCAAAGGAATAATAATATTTAACAACTCAGTTCCACATTTTAGAATGTACCTCCTTTTCAGATCTGATTTCAAGTCCTGGCTTTACAGCACAGAAGGTAACCACATAGGGCCATTTTCATGTAAGCTCTAGCTGCTAAAAGTAAGTAATCCAGCTGTGGTGTCAATGTGATGCAAGTGTTTCAAAACATTTTGTCTGTCTTCATCCAAAGACTGTAAGACACAACTTTTGTTAGGTCACATTGCAGAAGTAATTCCATCAAAAGTGAGACAGTTGCTTGATAATTTTATTTAAAGCTTACAGTGAACCTTAACAAATCATTTGCTGCCTGTAACAGAAGTATGTTTCAGAACAGCCATACCTTCCTGGATTTATGTATTCTGCACCATAACCTCTTAGGTTAGGAATATAGACCTAAGGCTGGCAGCCTTGAAGGTTGTAGTCAGGCAAGACTCAGCCATTAATTAATGTGTTTTGAAAATGTGCTAAGGTGAGCATGCACATCTTCAGACACACTGATTTTGCAATAGGGCAGTTGAAATAGTTTGTTGGACTATGCAATGGAGATTTCTGCCAAGTGATAATAAAGAGTAGCGTTTGAAAGGAATCTTGGACAATTAACTACACCCGGATAAGGTCTTAGCAAAATGTTTTAGTTACGTTTTCAGTGAGTGTCAGGAGGTACCGTAAGTCAGAACAGATCAGATAATCTGTATACGGTTTTCATGCATACTGCTCCAATTTCCAACATCCAGGACCTGATTATTTATTTTACTTATCTAACAAATTAAGTGCATGTGCAACAATTTAAAACCTAGATAACACATTAGCTGTATGCCCTTCCTAACCTGTAAACTCCAAGACCCTATTTGCATCAGCTCAACAGATGACCCTTACATCATTTCCAGAAGGTCAGCATACTCAAGCTGTTTTTAAACAAGCAAGGCTTGGGAAGGGAACGGCTCCGTGGCTGATGAGCGGCATAGCTGCAGGGCAGCTACTTAGGTGGAGTGAGTGGGGAGGGATTCTAACGAGCAGCCGCCGCCTCACATTTCCCTGCCACAGATCTCTGGCTGTCATTGACTGCCATTCGGGGCCAGTCCCTGTGACTTGCAAAGGCAATGCCCCCTGCCCACAGTGCCTCTGAGCGGGGGACCTGTCTGCTGGCATGGGTGGCTTCCCCAGTTCATATGGGCCCGGGATGCGTGGGTGCGCATTGGCTTGCCCTAAACAGGGCACTCTGGATTTCTCCGCTGTGCACCATGAACGGGTGCTGCATAGGTCACGGGAGTGTGTATCCCCCCCGCACCACCTTCAAACAGGTTTTCGGGTGAGTGGCTAACAGGTGGCTATGCGTGGTAGCATCTCGTTTAAAAACAGCCTTTGAGTTGCTACAGGATCACAAGAGAGATTTCTAAATACAAAGCAAAGATGCGGGATTGCAGAGAAAAGAACAAATTTTTATTTTGTATTGGGGCTGCCAGGCTATAAGACAGATCAGAACAGTCCTGCTGTTGACATTTGGGAGAAGGTTTGCTCAAATTAAGCCTTCAAGTTTAGATTATTATTTTTTTAAAATTCTTTTAAAATTACACATACTTCAAAATGCTAAACATTTTCAAATCTAGAGACAGACAGTGTGGTTGCTGTGTTGGTCCCAAACATATGAGATTATGAAAACATAATTCACTTGATATCTTTTAATGAACCAGCTTCTGTTGGTGAGAATAAGTTTTGGCTTCTTACATGCTTGTGGAAGGGCTCTGTGTGGCCTGCAAATGTGCAACACAAGTTGATTCAATAACATTTTCAGAGCCTTTTGCCAAGATTAACTATACATTAAATCAAACTCCTTTCCTCCAGAGGCCTTGGAGTGTGAGCATTTGTCAGAGACAACGTAAGACCTTTCTGTTTGGTCAAGCATTTGGCAGGCAGGAACAGAGGTGGGGAATTTATGGTATATGATTTTAAACTGAGTTTGTGTGTCTATATTTTATATATTTTTATTCTTTGTAACTTGCCCCAACCCCTAGGGAAAGGATGGAATATAAATTTCAATACATAAATAAGTTGCTTTAAAACCAAGGAGAGTCAAAAGGACATCTAGAAGTGTCTGATCATGCAAATTCACTCCATGCAGGGAGAATGCCCAGGTGATATCAGGCCACCTGGGCTCACTGGGGATTTGGCTATTTTGACTTATTTGCAGGATCAGGACCTAAATTGGCTCTACGTCAGGCTACCCTTGGTGACAGTCGAGAGACTGCAGCTAGTGCAGAATGCGGTGGCCTGTCTCCTTACGGGGATAGGTTGCTGTGATCATATCACACTAGTGCGCCGTGCTCTGCACTGGTTGCCTATAGTCTTCCGGATCCGATTCCAGATGTTTGTACTTACCTATAAAGCACTAAACGGTCTAGGCCCTGCCTATCTGCGGGATCGCCTCACTCTCCGTGTCTTGGATCAACCCCTGCGGTCTGCCGAGAGCGCCCTTCTTGATGTCCAGGGGGATACGATGAAGAGGGTGTTCTCAGTAGCTGTGCCTAGGCTGTGGAATTCCCTTCCGGCCGAGGCTTGGGTGGCCCCGAACCTTGCCTCGTTTCGACGTCCGTGCAAGACCTGGCTGTTCCAACAGGCTTTGGTGAGGGAGATGGGTGAAGGGTTGGGAGGTAGGGGTTTTTGTATTTTATGCTATCCCACATTTGAGTTGTTTTATGGATTTCATATACCTTTATGATATTTTAATGATATTTTAATATGTTGTGAGCTGCATGATAAAAATGTTGTAAATAATAAATAAATATAAATTAATTAATGTGATTCCAAATTAATAAAATATCCCATGTGACTGTGTGAGGCACAGGTGAGGACTGAATGCAGTAGTTTCCAAATGTTTGTCAGCATGACTCCATTTTGAGATTTGAAGATAATCCCATGAGCCCAAACAGCAACAAACCCATGAGAAGTAAAGCCGTATTAATCAGGATTACGAAGCATCAACCGACAGCATGGCCCCAACTGGACTCCTGATTCACAGTTTTTCCACCTCTGATATATTACAGCAGATGTGGGCAAAGTTCCCAACCCCAAGAGCCACTCACCAAAACCTTCGCACAGCCAAGGCCACAAGGAACTCTCACATCCGTACACGCCCACACATGCCTGTATGCATAGACCTTTCCTACTCAGTGTCTGGCTGGCAGAATTAGCACTCTGCAGTCCTGGCTGTTGAGGTTCTCAGGAGCAGCTGTGATTTGGCTCCCGAGACTCGAGTGAAATGAAGCAAGACAGGACCATTGAGGGAACGTGGGGTGCAGAACCAGCACTGGTCAAGAGTTGCACTGGAATTACCCAAGAGTCACATGTGACTCACAAACCACACTTTGCCCACCCCTGCATTAGAACTGGAAGCAACTTGCTTTGGATATGTCTGTATCTCTGTTTTAAAATTTCCTAATTTTTAGGCCGCTCTTAGCTATAACAAACGAATTCTCAAGGACTCGACCAAGTTGAGCTATTCTGTTTTCTAAAAACCTAGTATCTTTCAGCCTTGCCAGCCATAGACCCTTCTTAGGTCTAAATTGGTGTGCCCATTCATTCTCTGCCTTCCTCACCTCACACTCTGTCTTTGCGGCATTCTCTACCGGATGTGTAAAACGCTGACTGGGAGCATTAGTGCGAGCTTCGATATGCCCGCTTCTCCAATGGCAGACCTGCACATTCAACAGCACTTCATAAATCACCCTTTCAAACAGAAGAGAAAAATACCAGTGTGCTGGAAATGTAACATTGGATCCTTTTCTCTCACCAGAAATAAACCAAGAAAAGAAAAGAAAAGAAAAGGAAGCCTCTGGTACTAAAAGTTTCTCGATTCTCACTACTAACCCAGAGTTACAACCGCCTGTCAGCAGAGCCAGCCTTTGGAATCATTACAAATCGCGGTCCCCTGTGCAAAGCCTTTCCAGGGAGCTCAGGCACTTTTCCAGGCCACTTCTCCCCTGATGGGGCCCCTTTCTAGCATGGAGCCCAAGACAGCTGAACCAGCTGCACATGCTTGAGGATGGCCCTAAATGCCAAAGAGGCTATTGCCGTCAAGGTTGTTATTCCATTTCTGTTTCTCCTTTGAGTCCCTTATCTGTTCCATCTCTGTGCAAAGCAATGCATGCACATGTCTTGACATATAGATTAGTGAAAGTAAGGAACAGTGAACTCTGCATGGAGACCACTGCATATGCTTCTCGTCCGGAAAACCCTATAGACAGACTTACAACAAAATGGTAGCTTCTACTGCTTGGCAGTTTAAAGATGCAATCTGAAGTTTCATTACGAACATCACATCAATTAATCACCATTTTTATCTTGTTTCCATTTTACTTATGTTCAGTTCTTGCTTTCCTACTGTCACTAGTACACCAGCAGGGAGTAAAGTCTAGGGTCCACACCAAGTCTATAGGAATGGACAGTAGCTTTTCACTGCTTCCTATCTTTGGGTAAAACACACGACAGCAATGCAACGCTGTCATGACCCAGCCTGGGGCGGAAATCCACCGCAGACATGGCTTGGGTCGTGTCAGGGCACCGGACATACGTGCCCGTGGCTGGGCCGCCCCTCAACCCCGTAGCCTGGGGAGGGCTGCAACAGATGTGTGGGTGGGCAGCTGGCCCTGCCCCCATGTTACTCCCAGCACCCCCCATGACAGCCAGTCATGGCAGGCTTCAATCCAGGCCAGGTCATGGCATGTCAAAACATACATGATAGCCCCGCCCGGTCGGGTGGCCCTTAGCCCAGTCTGTGACTTCGGGGGTTTCCCGAGGTCAGAGCCCAGCCCAGGGCAATCTCGGGCCAACATCTGGTGGTGCCTCCACATACATGCAGGTGAGGTTCAGGCCAGATCGAGCCACAGCAGTATGCTTTCAAGTTTTTACCCTTTGACTGCAACAAATACAAAATCTTCTCTTTCACTTTTAAGGCTTTTTGCAATTTTACCCCAGTCTGCCTCACTGAGGCATGGTACCAGAAGTAATGCTAACTATTTGTGTTTGGTGTTAAATATGTGTTTTTCTGAATGCATAGAACACACATCCTGCTACTTGTTAAACAAGTGTGTAATTTACAATGATCAAGAGTGCTGTAAAAACATCTGTCTTGCTAACACATAGCTGCTGCTGTGTGTAGATAAGCACACCAAATTATTTTCAGTCCATGGACATCCAGAAGCTGTAAAGACACAGACTTTTGCAAGCGAAGGGATGGTGCTGGATCCGCTCCAGCTCCTGTAGGTCTCCATAGAGGAGGTGGAATGACCCTTGAAATCCCCACCCAGATTTAAGGGGATGTGCCATGTTTGAAAACTTATTTCATAGCTCAGCATAGTTTGAGGTAGCCAACTTCCAGCATTTGCTAGCCTTACCAGCTGCAAATGGACATAGCAGCATTAGATTAATGCCAGGAAGAGAAGCTCACACTTCCAGAACTGCCTATTTCAGAAAGTTATGCACTCAGATGTCCAGGATGCATTGTGCAGGACACAATAATGCCTTTGTGCCAACCAGACATGTTGCATCACGGGACATCATCCAGGGAACAGCAGCTGGGAGGAGACTAACAGGTAGCTGCTTAAACATGTAAGAAAATAAACATTTATATAAATGGCTAACTAATCATGATGACATCATTGGCTTAGAACATGTTTATTATTATCTCATAGCACCTGCTCTCATTTCCTCCAGCTGTCTTGATTGTTGCCCAATTGCTCCTCCTCTTGACCAACACATCATTTTAACAAGTGTCAAAAAATCACGAGTTAAGTCTCCCAAAATAATGAAATTGTGTCCATCTTCAGAAGATTGTACTTATTCTTGTAGGATTCAACAACAGGCAGGATTTTCAAGCTTTTCTCTGTAACCATGAGGATTTAAAACATTTTTTGAATGAAAGGTCATTCCACACCTTTAGGCTTTAAGGAAGCAATTGGGCTGGTGAAGTCCTAGGAGCTGAAATGGGTAGTGGGTGTATTATTCGTAGGGATGGGAACTTTGGTTTCGGATAGAACTGAAATTGCACCAAAATGGCCGTTTCAGATTTATCTAAAACTTCTGATTTTTTTTTTCAGTTCCAGCATTTCATTCTTTTACATTTTTGGGGGGAGTGGGGGTTGCATTGCACCAGTTTTGGGAGCGGGGTGTGTGTGTGTTCATTGCGGGTTGTTCCCATTTACTTCAATGGTAAGAAATTGAAAAATCCTAAAAAAGATCCGAAATTCATAAAGAACCAAAACTGAAAAACCCTAAACTTAGCCGTGATTATTTGTGAATATTATTTACGTTTTTCGGTAGCCCTTCAAGTACCTGAGCATTATCTGCAACCAAAATGGACACTTAACATGTTCCCTTCTCCCTCCCCAAGTATGCCATTTCTGCTGGCTTGGGGTTATTGGGTTTTTTTATCGTATCTTTTTCAACAATTGTGTATGTGTGATAGTGCTAATATTGCCAAAATGACCTAGCAAAAGTAGTAAAAGACAAAAATAACCAAACCAACCTCTCATTCACAATTTTAAAAAAACAGCCTGAAATAACTTAAACAGAAACCCAAAAATGTGTCCAAACTGCCATTTTCAGTTTGCATAGGGTATATTCAATGGGTTAATCTATTTTTTTTGGGTGTGGGGATACTTGTTTCATTTCTAAATAGGACCCTTATTTTGGTACCTAAAGCTGCTAACGTCTTTGAAAAAATCTGACCCCAGCAGTCCAAGTTGGTGTTAGCATACACGCTGAGAAAGCAGGATGAAAAATTACCCCCTTCACTCTCCATTTGATGCCCTGCTGCCGCATTTGGCCCTAGTTGTAATATTACAGTGTTATGTTGGAGGTGGAAGAACTTTTAACATTGTGCAGTGTTCTGGCTTCATCCTAGGGTGCAATAGCTCTCCAATTTGGCCGAATGAATGTCTGGCTGTGACTATCCCTTGGTGTAGTCTAAGCCTCTGGAGGTTTTTCTGACCTTAATTTCTTTTCTATAATTTTTTTTCTGTTTCTAATAACATTTCAGCCTCAGAGTTCAATTTTGCTGACTTCTAGAAAGGCTTTTTTTGGTACATTGTTTTTTTCAGCTGCTTTTGGTGGAGAGCACTGAGTGGGAGTAAGGAAAGAAATTCAATAAGCCTGAAGGCAATGGCTTCGTTGGCAAAGCGCACTGCTTTTTAGTTCAGTTCTGGCATGCACGACCTCCAAGTAACACAAGCTCTCATTTTTGACAGAATTGACAGATAAGTTATATAACAAAATGCAGTTTGATAGGTTTTTTTTTTTGCGCAGTGTAGGGAGTGTTGAGCTAAGCAAAATCTCAAGGTACAGTTAGTGCAATGGGGTTTACTTGCCTGACGTATTTTATACAGCACCTTTCATCTCGAAGGATTCTAAGGCACTTTGCAAACTGCAGCTAAGGTTTTGTTTAAAAATGAGGCTGCAAAGGAAGCGAGACTGTTCGGTTGATCCCAAATGTAAAGTGGAGACAAAGTAGTTCAGATGATTTAATTTATTGGACCTACCACTGTTGATGAAAGAATGCAAGCTTTTGGGGCCATGCAGGGCCCTTCCGAAGGCTCATAATAAGTCAAAGAACTGTGGCCAGCTGGCATTTTGAATACGAAGAAACAAAGGTAAATTGAGACTATGGACTATGCATAATGGTCCATATTAAGAAAGCGGAGTTGAGGTGGGGTAGTGGTTAGCATTTCAACATAATGGGGAGAACACAGAAATTAGGCGTGAAGAATGAAAGCTATCATTTGGGAGGGTACTTTTAAGGGGGGGTGTAATCATTTTAACAACAAATACTTTAAAACAGTGAAGGCAAACCAAGGATAATAAATATAAATGCAGTATAAAGAGAGGTTACTTACCAGTAACTCTGTTCTTCGAGAGAGTTCCGCGTATTCTCACTATTGGGATTCACTTCCTGCTTCGCAGGTACCAGAAAACCTCGTCAGCAGTTTCCAGGCAGAAGATGACCTGGAAAGATCTAGAACAAGGTGAGGGCTCCGTCCCTCCCTCCCCTCTCCTGCTCCGTGAAAAGCATAGGCTCCAGATCGCACGAGAGCCTATAAAAGGAGGTGGAGCCCTTGCCGCCTCAGTTCCTTCCAATCCCGTCCCGGGAAGACGTGACAGGGTACCTCTGAGACAGGGGAAGGTGGGTGGTTCGTGAGAATACACAGAGCTCTCTCGAAGAACAGAGTTACTGGTAAGTAACCTCTCTTTCTTCTTCGAGGATCTCCGCGATTCTCGCTATTGGGAGAGTGAGTAGCAGTAAAGAGACATACCTCAGGTGGAGGGTGTCAAGGAGGTTAGTCAAAGAGGGAGTGTAAAACTGCTCTTCCCACTCCCGAGTCTATTCTGGCTGCCAAATCTAGAGAGTAGTGCTTGGTGAAGGTATGCACCGAAGACCACGTGGCAGCCTTGCAAATGTCCTGGATAGGAACCCCACGAAAGTTGGCAATCGATGAGGCGACTGCCCTGGTGGAGTGAGCACGAAGATGAGAGGGGGGTGCCCTGCCCGCCCGTTCATAGCACCTCTGTATGCAAAGGAGGATCCATTTAGATAGCGTCTGGGATGTAATCCGAACTCCTACTCGTTGGCCACCATAGGAGATAAATAAGGCATCAGATGCTTGGAAAGGGCAAGTGCGAGTGATGTAGAAGGCTAGGGCTTGTTTGACATCGAGAGTATGGAGAGCTCAGCTCTGGAGGAATGTGGCTTTGGGAAAAAAACAGGTAAGGAGATGGATTGGTTTAAATGAAAGGGAGAAACCACCTTGGGGATGAACAAAGGGTCCGTTCTGAGGTCCACCTTGTTCTGGTGGAAGTTAGCGTATGGAGGAGAAGCTCAGAGAGCAGAGAGCTCAGAAACCCTCCTAGAAGAGGTAATAGCCAACAGGAATGCCGTTTTAATAGAAAGGTTCTCTAGAAAGGCAGATGCCATAGGCTCAAAAGAGGGTCCCATCAACTTGCCGAGGACAAGGTTAAGGTACCACGACGGGGTAGGGTGCGAAGAGGGAGGGAAAGAATTAATCAGTCCCCTCCAAAAAGTTCTCATCAGGGGATGAGAGAAGAGCGTCTCTGTCCCCGCTGGGCGTAGTCGAGAGGAAAGGGCAGCGAGGTGCACCTTCAGAGAAGGGATGGAGAGTCCAGACTCGTGGAGGTATAACAGATAGTGAAAAATGTGGTTCATAGATAAGTCGTCTATGGAACAGGGCAGCAAGGCGCACCAAGACGAGAAACGGCCCCACTTAGCTGCATAGCAGGCTCGTGTAGAAGGACGACGGGAGCTGAGCAGGATCTGCGCAACCTCCAGAGAGGCATCAACCATCACTGCCTGATTAACCAAGCGGAGAGATGGAGTGACTGTAGATTGTGGTGAAGGACAATCCTTTGGTCTAGAGAGAGACAGTCGGGTAGGAGAGGGAGAGTCACGACATCCACTGACAGGGCCCGAAGTGTCTGGTACCAAGGTTGGCACAACCAAGCTGGAGCTATCAGAATTATATGAGCGCAGTCTGTTTGGATCTTGTGGAGAACCTTGTACATGAGGGGAATGGGTGGGAATGCATAGAACAAGGGCCCCCTCCAAGAGATTACGAAGGCGTTGGAGATCGAACCCTGTGCTCTGCCTGCCCTGCTGCAAAAGCTGTGGAGTTTCGCGTTCTCTCAAGAGGCGAAAAGATCTATAGTAGGGGTTCCCCATCACTGAAAGAGATCAGTCAAGACAGTGTCGTTTAGGGCCCACTCGTGTTGAGCCGATCCACAAAGGAGTTGTCCTGGCCCACTAGATGAACAGCCTGTTGATGTATGTTGAGGTGGATGCACCACATCCAGAAGGCCTGGGCCTCCAGGAAGAGAAGTGTGGATCTCACTCTGCCCTATTTGTTGATATACCACATCGCTGTGGTGTTGTCTGCGAGTATTAGAATGTTCAGGCCTGCGATGTGGTTGAGAAGGGCTGTAAGAGACCAACGAATGGCCCTGAGTTCGAGAAAATGTATGTGCATGAGTTTCTCTTCATGAGACCATAGGCTGTGAACTGTGACCTGATTTATGTGCGCACCCCCCAACCTGTGAGCGAGGCATCAGTGGTGAGGGAGATTTGAACTTGAGGAGGATCGAATGGCATGCCGGTAAGTATGAGAGACAGGTCGATCCACCAAAGGAGATCGTTGTAGACCTCGCGCGGAATGGTTAACTACATGGAGATTGGATGAAAAGTAGGGTTGTAGACACATGCGACCCATTGTAGCGGTCGAAAGCATAGGCGGGTGTACGGGATCACAGCTGTGGTTGCTGCCATAAGCCCCTATAGATGGAGGAAGAAATGCACAGGTCTCGTGGGTTTTGTCTGTAGGGCTGATATGGTTGACACAATGTCGTCAAATCTGTCCAGGGGTAGGAAGGCTTTTGTCTGTAAAGTGTCGAGAACTGATCCTATAAACTGAAGCCGTTGGGTAGGTACAAGATGTGACTTCTTGAAATTGATGACGAAACCTAGATCCTGTAAGACTGCCAGGGTAAGGTTGAGGTGCGTTATTAGAGTGAGAGAAGAAGGTGCTGCGAGCAGCCAGTCGTCCAAATACAGGAACACACTCACTTTCAATGTCCTTAGGTGAGTTGCGACAACTGCCACGCACTTGGTGAAGACCCTGGACGCTGTGGAGAGGCCGAAGGGGAGGACGGAATACTGGAAGTGACGATCCCCTGCAACAAAGCTTAAGTATCGTCTGTGAGCAACATTAATGGAAATGTGAAAATATGCATCCTGTTTAGGTCAAGAGAGGCCAACCATCTCCTTGTTGGAGGCCAAGGAAAATAATGGGAAGGGAGGTAATGCGGAACTTAAATTTCCGAATATACTTGTTTAGTTGACGAAGGTCCAGGATAGGCCTGAAACCCTTGTCCTTTTTGGGAACCAGGAAATAGTTGGAATAGAATCCAGTATTCTGCTGTGACGGAGGGACCTCCTCAAGAGCTCCTTTAGCAAGCAGCTCCTGAACCTCGAGTAGTATTTGAGGGTTGGGGGTGGGGGGGCGCTGAGATGGTTGCAAAGGAGGAGGGAACGGTGTAAAACTCCCTTGACCTGAAAAACCTCAAAAACACTGCTGGGGGGGAGGGGGGAAGAGTCCAGTTGAGGAGGTGGAGGAGGACCTGCCTTTGCCTCTTTTTTTTAGAGAAATGCCTACGGGACTGGTTAGGCGGAGTCTGAGATTGCTGGTACTGAGGCGAGTACCGTCTGTTGGGCTGGTAAGAAGACTGGAAGCAATGCTTGGTCTAGCAAGAGTAGGATGCAGAAGGAGGATAGAAAGGCCTCTTTCTAGCAGAGCGGATGACCCCAGTTGAGCGAGCAGTCTGGCACATTTCTTTGACTTTAAGTGTGTCGTCCGTGGATGCAGCAAAAAGCCCCTCCCCATCAAAAGGGAGGTCCTCTGCGAGTTTTATTCTCAGGGGCTAAGGCGGTGGATCGCAGTCAAGCATGGCGTCTAAGAGTAATGGCAGAAGCGATGCCCTTGATATTTGAGTCGACGATGTGCATATTAGCTGTAAGCTGAAATTTTGCTATTTGCATGCCCTCTTGCTGGAAAGCCAAGAGCTGGGCAGGGTCAGAGGCTCTGCTCAACTGGGCCCATAGCCAGTGCTGGTAGCCACAAAGGGTGGACGCATAATTAGCAGCCCTTAGGGAAAGTGTCTCTGATTAGAAGATTTTCCTGCCTAATACATCTAGGCGCCTGCCCTCTTTATCCACAGGGGAAGTCTGGATACCCCCTGCTCTCGACTTTAAGGAGGCTGCAGCTATAACCGGTGAGTTGGGGGCTTGCGCAATCTGGACCCTGTGCTTTTCATGGAGCGGGAGGGGGAAGGGAGGGACGGAGTCATCACCTTGTTCTAGATCTTTCCAGGTAATCTTCTGCCTGGAAACTGCTGACAAGAGGTTTTCCAGTACCTGCGAAGCAGGAAGTGAATCCCAATAGTGAGAATTGCGGAGATTCTTGAAGAATATATAATTATATATATTCATATATAATTATATTTGAGATATATATATATAAAAATTAAGCTGGTCTGTGCTTATGCTACCACCCTATGGACTCTGACCTGAAGGTGGAGCCCATCAGGTGGCAGCATAAACAGGTGAATCTGGAAAGCCTCGCTGGCGAAATAGACAAGACAAAGCTCCCAGCTGGTGAAACTGACAAGGCAGCCCAAAGCCCTAAATAGATGTTGATTCCGTGGCATGTTTCTGGTTGCTCCGAGAGTCTGACGACGAGTCCCCTAGATATGTTCCAGGGAACAAACCTTTGCAAACTCATGTTTACTCCATGGTTTGCTCTAAGGTTTTTGTGATTAAATGTTACACTTGCCCCCAGTGGCACACGCTGCATGTAGAGACACCTAGTGAAGGAACACAGCAGGCAGGGTAAAAAGCAGGTAATCATTACACATTTCTACAGTGGCTCATAAAGCCCAAATCTATAGAGTCTATTGTAAAAATCCACAGCTAGCTGCCCAGCCTTTCTGTAACAGGTATTCAGTGGTCACTAATCCAAATTCATGTTCCAGAACCAGACACGTTGGCACCATTTTGGAGATCTCCTTAGCTCAGAATCAATTCTGAGGCTGCATTTTATTTATTTCCACAATTTGTACCCTGTCCCTCCTGCAAAGCAGCTCGGGATGGCTAACAGTTTATAAAAAATATTAAAACAATAATATAAATGCAATAAAAATAAATACATAATAAAACAGTAAAACCGCCAATCTCAATAGGGACATCAGGGGAAGTAAAAAATGCAGCCCCCACCCACTCACCCATCTCCCTCACCAAAAGCCTGGTGGACAGCCAGGTCTTGCAGTATCGACGAAAGTAGGAGGGGTCCGGAACTACCCAAGCCTCCGCTGGCAGGGAGTTCCACAGCCTAGGCGTGGCCACCGAGAATGCCCTCTCCATGATTGCCCCCGGGATATCTGGGGGACCTCAAGGAGGACGTTCCTGGTGGACTGCAGGGGCTGGTCAAGAGCCCGGGGAGTGAGGCGGTCCCGCAGGTAGGTGGAACCTAGGCTATATAGGGCTTAATAGGTAAGTACCAACACCTGGAATCGAACCCAGAAGACTATAGGCAGCCAGTGCAGAGCATGGAGCACTGATGTAATGTGCTCACAGTGACCCGTCCCTGTCAGGAGATGGGCTGCTGCATTCTGCGTCAGCTGCAGCTTCCAATTCGTCATCAAGGGTAGCCCCATGTAGAGCACGTTACAAAAGTCCAGTCTTGAGATAATGAAAGCATGGACGATAGTAGCCAGGTCGAAGTCTGAGACATACAGCTGAAGCCACCGCATCAGATCTAACTGGTGGAATGTGCTCCTCACCACAGCCTTCACCTGGACATCCAGACGGAGCTGGGAATCAAAGAGCACGCCCAGACTATGAACCTGGGGGACCAATGGGGGGCAAACCCCATCAGTGATGGGACGCCACACCCACCACCTTACCCACTGGCATCACCTCCGTCTTGTCGGGATTCAGCCTGTCAGCTTGCCCTCATCCAGTCCCCCACAGCTGCCAAACATCGGGTAAGCTTCAAGACTGCCGCATTCACATGAAGTTCTTCTCCCACCTGTACTTCTTGTTGCGGGAATTTGCATGCGCACATTTTAATTGCTCCCATATTCCCACCCCCACTTCAAAATTTCCTTCCCCCTACCTCACATACTGCCATGGCCACTGCTAGGTATTCCTATTATGCTACATTTTTTTTTTTTTAAATGGTCAATGCATTGACCTGACTAGGCAGTGGGGGCTTCATCTTGAGGGGGAAATCACCTCCATCCCCTCTTGCAGCAATTAAGGCTGACTGATAGGCAGATTAATCCCTTCACACATTAGGAAACATGCCTGTGATTTAGAACAATTGTTAAACTTTGCTTTCTGGGCTTAACTTTTTTTGTGTTAATCTGAGATTTAATTCCTTTTCACACATTAAAAAATAAAGCAGTGAGAAGGGTTTTTCACATACTGAGCATTTTGTGTGACTGCAGCTTGAGCTGTGGTAGCAGCAGCAGGGGTGTATAGGGAGAGGGGACCAGGGAAGCAAAGGGGTGAGGGAGGTGAAAGGCAATGGAGTAGGGGCAAGGTATGCGTGTGGTGAGAAAATCAAGGACCACAGAAAAGAGGAAGGGGGCATGGTCAAACATTTGAGAAGCATGGACTTAACCGCATTTCAACCACCTGTTGACTTTTCTGACATTTCCTCTCCCTGAAATTCAAACCTTTGGAAGGATGGACCCCAGGCCAATTGAGTTTCTGTAGTAGTCACTTAAGAATGGGCCTTTTCCAAACTACGAGTCTGGCATCTACAAAGTGGTTCCCAAGGCAGTCTCAGGGAGGCTTTACAAGCCAAAGAGAAATGGTGCGTGCAGAGGGGAAGGAAAGAGTTGAAAAGCCCATCATGAGTATACAATTAAAAATGCAGAGTTTAAACTGGTGAACCCTAGTTTGTCTGCCAGAAGGAAATAAGTCTGCATGAGGAAAAGGTTAACAGATCCCGCCCCCCACCCCTTGTTTAACATACTTGGTAGAGAACTCCAAAACTGACCATTTCCCTCTATTTTCTAGTGACAGGTCTTTGCAGCATCGATTTACATGTCACAAAATGAACCCCTCTCTGATCTCCGAGTACAATTTATAAAGGACAATGCAGCGTTTATTTTAAGTAAGACCCTATTGCTCTAACATTGTTCCCCTGATGTTAAAGCTTTCCTTGTTGCTAAAAAGCACCATTGTTGTGGCAAAGGCACGTAAAAAGTTCTCGATGGCTGCTTCATGACTTTGGAACTTCCTTCTCCAGAGGTCTGTCACAGCCTAAGCATCCTCCAGCAGCGAAGCAAAACACTATCTATTTTATGTTATATCAGGTGTTTAGCAGGCAGGGACAAGTTTGTGGGAAGTTCGTACGGGGTTGTTTTTTCTTATACTTTTCATACTATATTTTTGTTTTTTCTGCTCTGAGCCCTTAGGATAGAGCATCTAAATCTAAATAAATATTATTATTTTATTTTTATAGCACCCCCCTCTGCCAAATTTAACTCAGAACACTTTACAAACATAAAATGCAGCAATATTAGATAGATAGACATAAATTAAATAAAAGAGAGAGGTAAAAGGGGAAGACAGAATACAGTGAGGGGTACCAGCAGTGGATCCTAAAAGCACCTGGACAGTAAATAAGTTTTCAGGTGCTTTTTATAGGTGAGGAGGGAGGAACTGAGATAAACATCTGGAGGAAGCGAGTTCCACACTATAAATATAGATCCTTTCAGCCTTGAAAAATGCAGCAGAAACCAAACAAGAATTAGCAAATTTTGTACCATAGCAGCAATTATTATTAAATGACACCTTAAAACTCTCTAAATGGTTTACATCCAGGGATGAATTAAGCCTCAACCATCCTTCACAGAACCACATCACAGAACCTAATAGGGATGTTGTCTCCTTCCCAGAATGTTTCCACAATGGGATGACAAATGACTCTTCCCCCCAATAGGCAGAAAAGAATACTGCAAGCAAGACAGTCTATCTGGTCTTTTGCTCTGAACAGTGATGCCACTTAGCCAAGTACAGTACAGTATCGGCTCTGCCAATAAATCTTTTCTGGAGAGAGACTTAATATCTAAGGTTATTATTGAGCTTTGCATTAGTTGAATTTATTATTTCCATAGCACTTTCATTGTTCAAAGTGCTTTACAATCCTTATGTAATTCACCATCATAACAACCTTGTGAGGTAAGTTAACACAATAAGGCCAAGTCCATCCAGTAAGTTCATCCCTAAAATAGGATTTGAATCCTGGTCTCTCAGATCCAAGTCCAACACCTTATCCAGTCGGCCACACTGGCTCTCTGGTTTCCTCAAGCATGTTTAGATTAGCAGAGCAGACAAAAATATGGGTGCCAGATTTTATTTTGCACAATGATTTAGTCAGTAACATCTATGGAGATCCTTCCACATACCTTTCCATCTAAAATCATGGTGCTTCAACAAAATAGCACACTGGCACTTTGTGTGGATACAAGTCCATTCACTTCAGTGGGACTTGTGCCCACACTGTTAGCACACATGCTATCCACTCAAAGGACTGTGCTGTTAACCATTAAAATTCTATTTCATTAATTGTTTCTAATAACCAACACTGATGTCAGGAACAAGTCAGTCTTGTTTCCTTTGATAAACTAGTTTAGTGGGCAAAGAGACTGCTGTGAGGACCAGTATCCATGGGGCCCTGGTGCTGGTGCCCCTGCACCATCAACACAGCCAGGCTTGGACTTTGATTTGGTCCTGTTGACCCACTGGACAGTCTGATGGGGTTCATGCCCTGATTGACCCTTGACCAGGCATGCTTTGTATAAGAGCTATATGACAGGAGGTAGGAACCAGACAGAGCAACCACCTGCCTCCCAAACAATTGCTTTGGACTCCTTTTGTCTCCTGCTTCCTACCTTCTACCCCAATGTTTCCGTTTCCGCCTGACCCACCTGATTCAGGCTTCCTTCCTGGTTTTGACTCTGCCTGGACTCCTGCCTGGATTACCCATTTGGATTTGCTGCTGATCTGGCCTAATCCTGCTGGAACTCCGGTTGGGTCCTGATCCTGCTGCCACTCTGCCTTGTCCATAGTGTGTGCCTAGCAAATGCTGTGGACCTAACATATCTTGATTTCAGAAAAGCATTTGATAAAAGTTTCACACAGGATCCTCATTGAAAAGCTTGCAAAGTGTGGGCTGGAAGACATAACAAGATGGATTCACTACTACTTGATTAACAGTATTCAAAGAGTGATCACCAATGGCTCATAATAAAACTGGAGGGAGAGTGGGGTCCTGCAGTGCTCTGGCTTCGAGCCTGTGCTATTAAACCAACATCTTTATTGATGACACTGGATAAAGGGAAGGAGGAAGGGAATACTTACAGACTGACACAAAACTGGGAGTGCCGGGTCCAACATTTTGGAAGACAGAATTCAAAAAGATCTTGATGGCTTAAAAATCTGAGTTGAAATTAACAAAATAAAATTCAACAAGATAAATGTAAAGTTCTGCATTTGGGAAAGAAAAACCATATGTACAAGAATAAGATAGGGGATATCTGGCTTTGCAGCAGCACATATAAAGGGATTGTGATCGATCATAAACAGAACATGAGTCAGCAACCTGATGTGGCTGCAAAAAAAGGCTAATGCAATTTTAGGCTGCATTAACAAACACGGTTTCCAAGTGAGCAGAAGTAATACTTTCACTCTCTTCAGCACTGGTCAAACCCCACCTGTGTCTGGGTTTGAGCACCCCATTGCAAAAAGAACATTGACAATTTGGAGCGGGTTCAGAAAAGGGTAACAAAGGTGAGAAAGGGTCTAGAAAGCAAGTTTTACAAGAAAAGATTGAAGGAAATAGGTGTGCTTAGCCTAGTGAAGATAAAATTAAAGGGACACATAATAGCCGTCTGCAGATATCTAATGGGTTGCCAGAAAATAGCTGTCTGCAGATATCTAATGGGTGGCCAGAAAATAGCCGTCTGCAGATATCTAATGGGTGGCCAGAAAGAGGATGACAAGAAACTGTTCCTCATTGCTACAAAGGGCAGGACTAGAAATAATGGGCTCAGGTAACAGGAAGGGAGATTTCAGTTAAATATCAGGGGAAACTTCCTAAGAGTAAGAGCTGTGCGGAAATGGAACCTGTTCCTAGGGAAGCTGTGACTGTGACTGTGGCTGTGCTGCGCTGCGCCAGACTAGTAGTGCGCGATAGAAAAGACAAGTAGTCGGAGGCTGGACAGCCATCTGTCAAGGATGTTGCAGCCGTAGTTGTCCTGTATCCACATGGGGTTGGACTAGAGGACCCTCAAGTGCCCTTCCAACATTGAAATTCTAATCTAAGATGGCCTTAGACAAAGCACGGAAACCTGTTCAGTTTTATACCCCCTCTTCAAAAGAATCTCTCAGGAGCTTTAAAGGGCAGAGTCAGTTTCAAATCAGGTAAGGAACTGTATTTGTTTTACATCTGTTTTCTTTGCTTATCTTCTGTCCGAGCAAAGCCGTTCTAAAAGGCATTAAACCTAGAATCCATTTATAGTGGGATCATGTGTCTCTCACAAAATTTTACTAGCAGGCATCGTGGTGTACTCAACAGACTCAAATATTAAATCACTGCTTCAACAATGCGTTAGACATTTCTGGTGGAAATCCCTGGGAGGGTTTGGTTTCTCCTCCCTGGCTAAAAGACTAGGATTTTGTTCCTTTTTAAAATGATTTTCATGCTTTTTTTTAATGCAGACACCATCTTAACTGAAAAGATAGCATCATTTGCAAGGTGGGCAGTGGCTTTCATGTCATCTGCCTCCCCAAATACTGGCAAATATTGGTTTGCGACATGTTGCTTAATCTGGTTTTTGTTTTTTTATTAAGATACTTGCAACACTTCTCAAACCATTTACTCTGAAGTAGTCCCACTGATTTCAATGAAATTACACAACTAAGTAGTTTGAAGATTATAACCTAAATCTATCCATTTAGGCTCTTCTCCACGCCCATCATTTAGGGCCTGACTCCAATGTTCACTGAAATCAACAGATGGAACTCCCATGGGCTACAGCTGCCTGCGGAGCAGGCCTTAGATCTATACAAAGCTGAAGCCATTTTTTCTTTCTTTTTTTAGTCTCTTACAAGAATTCCACATATTTAGTAGCCAGTGGAACGGAAGACATCCAGCGTCTTAGATTAATGACAAGTATAAAGCAGGGACCCATGTTCACTGTTTTCCCCCCACTGCTGCCAAAACACAGTGAACACAGGTCCCTGAAATAGAAGGCTCACTCATATGAGCAAATGGTAAATGTTTTCAAATGCTACTTTTCTACTCTTCCACACAGTAGCATGGTACTTTTTTACTCAGTCTGCGATGAACTTCTTGAACTCGTTAAAGAATGTTGTGAAAGGCAGTAGCATAGCTGGGCTTAACCAAGGATTGGATAAATTCTTGGTGGATATATGGCTATTAAGTAAATAGGTTGGAGGATGCAACCTCTTACTTTGGGAGCTGGGGAGTGGACAGCAGCGAATGCTGCCAGAGGATGGGGTCAAGGACAGTAGTATAACTGGGTTTAAGAAAGGATTGGACAGGTTTCTGGAGGATCAGTCCATTAGCTGCTCTTAGCCAGGTAGGTTTGGGGAATGTAGCCTCTTACTATAACTGGGAATTAACAGCAGGGAATGGATTGCCCCATAGTGACCTGTTGGGTACTTCAAGCAACTGAGATTGGCTGCTGTTGGAGACAGGTGCTTGGCTCAATGGACCATTGGTCTGACCCAGTAGGGTTCTTATGTTCTTAATGGATTCATTCATTATGACCTGTTGGGTACCTCTCTGAAGTGACCGAAGGTGGCTGCCATTGGAGATAGAATGCTGGGTTAGATAGATGACTGGTTTGCCCCACTATGGTGCTTATGCTCCTATGAATTGGACAAGGCATAAGGCCAGTAGATGGTGACTTTCTGCTTCCATTACCAAACTGCGGGGAAGAGGGGGGGGTCACATCTACAGATGGCAAAGTGGGGTCACAACATAGCTGATACTTTGCATGGCTCTGTTGCTGCAAGAAAAATTTGGGGACCCACAGTTCTAGTAATTTATTATATTGAACAATTATAAAAATGTGTCAGCTGCTATTTTTAAATTCAGTCAGTCAACTGGTTTCCAAGTTTTCTTTTAAACCTCATACACAAAAGGAACCTTTTAAGGCCTCACAGCCATTCACCCAGCTGACACTCCACTCAGTGTTCGAGGTGAGTCAGAAATAAGATGACAAGCAGCTCCGAAGCCCTGGTACTTTCCATTTTTGATTTGCAGCTGATTGAAGATAACAAGATCAAAACAAAAGTGAATCAATCATTTAAAGAAGAGTCCTGCTTTCTCTCTGTAAAATAGAACAACTTAAATCTCCTTTGAAAGGTCATCATCACAGGATGAATATGTTTCAAGATGAGCCATTCTGTTTTGATAGGGAAAGTATGTTGGCAATTTCTCTGATATTTACAAAAAACATTCCAATTTAATCTCCAGTTGAAAAAAATTCTTTAATTATTACACAATAGTGCTTTTGTTGATTGTATTATCAAGCAGGGATGTGGCGGTTTTGCAACCTGGATCACTGCTAGTATTTTTGGATTGTAATGATATAGCGTGAAGCTGAGGTTTGCAATTTTAATTCACCTCTCAGAGGAAAACTTTAAACCACAAGGAACAATGGGAAACTCTGCAAGAAATGATGACTTAGGGCCCAGTCCTGCTAGACTTACTCCACAAAGCAATGCCACCAGAATTTGGCTACCATCTAGCAGGAAGAGGCTCCAGTCAGCTAATCTGCTTTGTATAGACAGGCCTCGATGACTACATGAAGCTGTAAGGGTGGGGGAGGGGGCGGAGAAGGAAGGAGGAGGATCAGGGCCATATTGTATTGTTTTGTTCTTCACCAAGTTCTTTGTTCCTTACAAAAGCAGTAAGGCTGAGAAAACCGCTTCTTTGCTAACCAGTTCTCCTCCTTCCCCTCAATGTTTATTCCAATTCCAACCCACACGTTCTCGAGCATCACTCTTAAAATCCTTGTATGTAAACAGGGGACAATTCTTATGAAAACCAGCTACTGGATATTCTCATTTCTGTCCAATTACTCTGCCGAGGCTGGAAAGGGCTTTTTCCTCCTCTACAATTTTTGGTACCATCACTGTAAGCACCACTTACTAATCTCATTATATTCCCCAAAGTACAGCTGCACATTCTCCTTTAGTCATCTGCAGAAGCCAGCAAACGTCTTCTTGGCTTAAAAGTTAGTTAAAAAGAAAAAGAAAAAAAAGGTTAAGGTGAATGAAGGGTCATTCCTACCCTTCCACAATGTATAATATTGCAGAACTGAGTCTCACAAAGCTGAGCAATGAACAACTTAGGCATGGGCTGAACTAGCCATATACACTCAATTGCACTAATCCAGAATACAGACTTATTTACAACACACACCTTAAAAAGCCAGAAGGAAATGAGTTAAGGCACAAGCCATCCCAGCCGTGCTTACCTTAACCTTACACTGTCTGCGATTCCTCGCAGCTCCCAAACATTTCCACTACTTTCACACCACCCAAACTTCAAACTGTCCTTGCTAGCCTACACTCAACAGTACACCTGAGCCAGTCGTAGCTTCCAATTCTCACAGAAAGGCTCTAAAACGAGCTTTGGGATCCAATTGTTAAGGAAGGCTATCACTCAGATTTCATTCTTCATAGAATGTCAAGAGTTGGAAGGGTCATCTAATCCAACTCCCTGCTTGGATGCAGGCATGCAACAGTTACAATATCCCCAACACATGGCTATTCAGATTTTCCCAAAAACTCCAGTGAGAGTGTACAACTTTGTTAGACAACTGATCTGTTAGGAAGTGTTTCCTAATATCTAACTGAAATCTACCTTCCTGTAATGGACCACCAGTGCAGCATAGTTCATCTTGGAACTGTGCCAGCCCATTTCAGAAGCTACTACCCATGCCTTTAATATGGTGCCAAGCAGTAGCTGGGGCAGAGCAAGGAAGTGCCAAATTTGGTACACATCACAGTCTTGCTTTCGCTGCCTGGAGCACAAAAACATCAACTTGGAAGGATCTTTTTATGGTAGCTTATCTCAGGGTCCATTTCACCAAATAACCAAATTGACCCGTCTAACTCTGCTCTGCCCCCTAATAAGGCAGTTTTCAAGCCAGTCCTACAAATAAATAAATATGTGCACTTTCGGAACTCTTTCCAGTTTGGGTTCTTAGCATTAATGTGTTATTTTAACTATGGGGCACATGCTACTAGCATAGAAGGAATCTATTCCCTTAATTTTATAAATTTTGTTTATTGCAGCATTAGACACACATGTTCCGTTTCCCCTCCTTTGGCTGTTACTACTTATTTCTATAGCGCTACTAGGCGTACCCAGCGCTTTAGTCACAGATTTTAAAGACAGGTCCCTTCTCAGTGGGCTTATAATCCAAGGGCACTTTCCCATGTTACTTCCCGCACACGCTTTGCCTTTGGGAAAGAATCTGGAAAACAAAGCACGCGTGGGGTTTGTAACATGCCCCCCGCTCCGAGCATTTTTGCCGACAATCCTGTGGGGGATTGCAGAGTAGGGAAACAAAAATTGGTCACCTACCTCGGTGAATTTGTTTCTCGCCTGTAGTCCTGTCAGTGATCCGTTGGGTAGCTCCGCGGATGACCGTCAGGAGGCAGAAGAAGAAAGAAGCCTTCTGCGCACGCGTGGAGCTGCCCCCAGCCATCTTGTCAGTCCATATCCAAGCCGAGGGTGTCTCCACCTCTAGAAGTACTTAACACAACATTAGAAGAAACCCCCCCCCGAGAACGATGAGTACCACCGGAAGGTGAATCAGGGAGAGTGCAACAGCGAACTTCTTTCCTAACAGAACCACTAAATTACAGTTCCTAAACTTTTCCTTTTTAAAAAACCCCAGGAGAACTTTCTACTTAACTGTATGCTGTTTGACAGGGAGGGCCGGATCACTGACAGGACTACAGGCGAGAAACAAATTCACTGAGGTAGGTGACCAATTTTTGTTTCTCCGTCTGTCTCCTGTCAGTGATCCGTTGGGATGTACCCAAGCCCAAATACCTTAAGGGTGGGAGCAAACAGCCCCGGGAGCCTCCAGAACTGCCTGCAGCACCCTCCTGCCAAACGCTGCCTCAGCAGATCTGAAAAGATCCAACTTGTAGTGCTTGACAAACGTATGCAGGGATGACCAAGTAGCCACCCTGCACACTTCCTCGTATGAAGCTTTAGCCTTGAAGGCAAAGGAGGTAGCCGCCCCCCGCACTGAGTGGGCCCAGATCTGTAAGGGCGGGACCTTGTGCTTAGCCTTGTAGGCTTCAATGATGCAATGCCTGACCCATTTAGAAATTAGGGTCTTAGAAGCCTTTTTTCCCCCATAACCAGGCCTGATATTGATAAATAAAGCTGAGGAAGAGCAAATTCCTCTGGTTCTTCTCAAATAAATCTTTAAGGCCCTCCGGACATCTAAAGTGTGCCACACCTTCTCTTTAGGGTGAACAGGCTTCGGGCAAAAAGATGGTAAAATTAGCTCCTGAGACCTATGAAAAGCCGAATTAATCTTTGGGATAAAAGCCTCATCCATTCCGAGAGTAACTGACTGCTCCTGGAAAGAACAATAATTCTCTTCCATGGACAAAGCTCCTAACTCTGAGACCCTCCGAGCCGAGGAAACAGCTACCAAAAAAACTACTTTAAGAGTCAGCATGTAAAGAGAAACATGCTTGAGGGGCTCGAACGGAGGTCCAGTTAGGGCATCTAACACTAAGCTAAGGCTCCACGAAGGACACCTATGTACTACCAGGGGGCTGATGTTCCTAGCAGCCTTAATAAACTGTCTAAAGTGTTTGTGTGGCAAAAATCTCCTATTTGAAAAAGATTGTAAGACTGAAGAAATGGCGGCTGCCTGGTGGGCCAAGGTATTAGGCCTCAATCCCTTGTCTAACCCCTCCTGCAAAAATTGGAGGATAGAAGGAACCATAGCTAGGCAACGATCTAATCCCCTATTAGCAGCCCAAAGAGCAAAAACCCTCCAGGTGGCCGCATACAACCTCCTAGTTTCTGGCCTCCTAGCTTGCTGCAGGGTGGTAAGTACATCCTCAGAGTAACCTGCCCTTCTTAGTGCTGTGCACTCAAGTGCCATGCTGTTAGTCTTAGTAGTGCAATCGAATCGCATAGAAAGGGTCCCTGGGTTAGAAGATCTGGACGGAGTGGTAGGGTGAGAGGAGGTTCCAGACTCAAGTCCACCAAGTCCAAGAACCAAGGCCTTCTCGGCCACCAGGGGCCGATTACAATTACGTGAGCTCCCTGTTGAACAATCTTCGCTACTGTGTGGGTCAAAAGAGGTGTCGGTGGAAAGGCATATAGCAGGCCTCGAGGCCAGGTCTGATTGAGAGCGTCTATGGCCTCCGCCTGAAAATCCCTTGACTTTGCCATGTAACGAGGAGTTTGACGATTCTGATTCGTGGCAAAGAGGTCAATGAGTGGGTGACCGAACTTCACAGTATCTATCCATACCCCGAGATGCTCGATCTTGTGAGTCGGCTCCAGGTGACTCTTTTCCCGATTTACCAAGAACCCGTGGGCTCCCAGGTACTGGATGGTTCTGTCGAGGTCCCTCTGGAGCTTGGCACGGGTCTGCGCCCTTAACAGCAGATCATCGAGATATGGATAGAGGTGAATGCCCTCCTCGCGGAGGTTCGCCACCAAAGGGACAAGAATCTTTGTGAATGTTCTCGGCGCAGATGACAGTCCGAACGGGAGGGCTCTGAACTGGTAATGGGTCTGTTGGTAGGCAAAGCGTAGCCACTGCCGGTGAGGTTTCCAGATTGGGATATGAAGGTAGGCGTCCCTGAGGTCCAGGGAGGCTAGCCAGTCCCTGTTCCTTATGGTGCGACATATTGATGTTACCGTATCCATCTTGAATTTCTGTGTGCGAACTACCTTGTTGAGGCGCTTGAGATCCAGAACAGCTCGCCAGGCACCCGACTTCTTGGCTACCAGGAAGAGCAATGAGTAAAGACCCTGGCCCCGTTGGTCTGGGGGAACTGGTTCTATCGCTCCAATGGCCTTGAGACGTCTCAACTCGTGTAGCATGGCAGATTGTTTCTCCATCCGGCCGGATTTTGGAGACAAGATGAAGGCGTGAGATGGAGTTCTTTTGAACTCTATTTTGTATCCTGTAAATACGCATTGCAGTGCCCAAGCGTTGGAGACGGACTGAGCCCACACGCTTGAAAAACTTTGCAACCTGCCTCCCACTGCCACTTCCTCGTGATAAGTCATGCGTCTTGTTTACGAGGAGGCTGGGTAAATCCCTTCGACTTCTGTTTGTCGTGTCTGAAGTTATGTCCTCTTCCTCCTCTGCGAGAGAAGAAATGCCCTGGCTGGTCCTGCCTGTACTGCCCTTGGAATTTTCTCGACGAGCTGTATCCTGAGCCATATCCTGCTCTAACTCTGAAGTTGGGGCCACGAAAAAAGTTTTTCTTTGCACCTACCTGTTGAAGATTTTTCTGCTTGGACTTGTCATTAGCATCAGCCAACACTTTATTCAGGCAAACCCCGAACAACTTGAAGCCTCTGTAGGGGGCGACGGTGTGGAGGTTTTTTGCAGTGTTGTCGCCTTCCATGATCTTAGCCAAAGCTTGCGTCTGGCCGAGACGGAACTAGCTACAGACCTGGCAGCCCACGTCATTGAGTCCATCGTGGCATCAGCGAGGAAGGCGGCTGCCAAGCTGATACGAGAGGACAACACCTGGGCCCTTCTATCCGAAATGTCGGGGTCCTGGGCTTCCTGTAGCCACGCCATGAGAGCTCTGGACACGCAAGATGCAATCACGTTTATCCGGACTGCCGTGGCGGATGAATCTAGACACCTACGGAGAGCAGACTCTACGGCCCTGTCAGTTGAGTCCTTGGGGTAACAGTCCCCCTCGGTTGGGAAGACTGTTTGTTTAGCAAGAGAGACTGTCGCTGTATCAACCTTGGGGTTCTTTAGTAGTGGGTCTTTACGTCTAGAGAGGGAGTATAATGAGTTCTGGGCTTTGGTCACTCGAAGCCCTTTCTCGGGATGTTCCCACTCGTACAGGATTAACCTCTCAAAGGCCTTATCTAAGGGAAAGCCTGGATCCTTGCCGTGTACCGAGGGGATGTACTCCCGTTCTTCCTCCTCCTGAGAGTCGGAGGAGATGTCCTTTGGGATTTTTTCCTCTAGCCTAAGGGTCTTAATCACCTGAGTCAAGAACTCCCCCTTGAGGAGCAAAGGGAAATGCTTGTTCCTATCTTAGGATTCCTGAGAAGCACCCTGGGGGGCCGGATCATCAATGTCCTCCCACTCTGAATCAGATGCCAACTCTGAGGTGGCATGAGGTTTTCGTGGCTTCTTGGATTGGGGCTCACCAGCACTCTCCTCCTCAGATGACTGGGGAGAATCTAGGAGCCTGTGGGTAGAGGCCTGCGAGAGGCGCTTTTTTTATCTTGGCTAAATCCTTCCTAGGGACCCCACTCTCCTCCTCCGAGGACTGTGAGGAAACGAGGGCGCTTAGGAGCCTTGCTTGACCCTTTGCGCGGGGTTTTTCCCGCTCTTCCCTTAGAAACGGGGGATAGGCCTGAGTCCCCTGAGGGTGGTGGAGGCCTTCTCGCCCCAGAGCCCTGGGGCAAGCTGATTTGAGGGGAGGAACTCTCGGTCCCACGCTCGAGAGTGGAGGCTGTAGGGGGAGGATTGCTCGGCCCCCCCCCCCCTCATACCTCAGTCAGTCGTTCCAGAGCCATCAGAATGCAATCTAGCCTTGCCGCCACTTCAAAAGCCTCCGCCTTGTTGCCCTCCTGGGAGGGGGCCGCTTTTCCCGCTCCGTCCGTGCTGCCGGCTGGCCCACACTCCCGCTGATAGAAGCGGAGGGGGGGGGAGGAGGAGGGAGGCCCTTCCCTGTGGCGTGGTACAGCCCGACCCCCGCAAGCGGTGTCAGAGGCCTTAGCGGGGGGAGACTTACAGGGAATGACTCCGCGGCTACTAAGCTGCTGGTGTAGGCGAAGCGTCTTCTCCCCGAAGTCTAGCTGCTCCCCGGTTCCTGGGCGGTCTGCGCGGCAACCTGGCGGGCTGAAAAGCGAGTCCCTCTGAGTTGGGGAGGGATATTCGCTGGCCCCAAAGCCCCGCTGACAAATCCTGGATGCTGAGTCCTAACTGCTTGATTTTTTCTGTCTTTTCAGGAGCGCCGTGAAAACACACCTCCGACGGCCGAAGGCAGAAGAAAAGACTGACAAGATGGCCGGGGGCAGCTCCATGCATGCGCAGAAGGCTTCTTTCTTCTTCTGCCTCCTGACGGTCATCCGCGGAGCTACCCAACGAATCACTGACAGGAGACAGACGGAGAAAGCCAGCTCTACAATCCTCTGTAGGATCTGGCAAAAATACACAGGGGGGTGGCCCCACGTTAGAAACCCCACACATGCTTTGCCTCCCAGATTCTTTCCGAGGCAAAGCACGCGTGGGAAACAACATAGGAAAGTGCACTGAGAGGGATATGGGTGAGGGGAACACAAGAGGCAGAAAGACACATTTCCATTTTACAGATGGGGAAACTGAGGCTGAGACTCGCTCAAGGTCACCCAGTAAGTTCATGGCTGGATTTGACCCTGACTTCCCAGGACCAAGTCCAGCATCGTATCCACTATACCACACTGGCTCATGACCTGAATAGCACTGAATACATGTATAACAAAAAGTATCTGGCTAACTTGAATGAATTTTAAATTGGCAGGATCTACAAACTGCATCATAAAATCTTGCATGAAGTAGCTGAAGAAATCTCAGAGCTGCTAACAACTATCTTTATAAGCTCATGGAGACCAGGAATGGAGACAACCAAATTAATGCCTATTTTTAAGAAAGGGGAAAAAGCAAGATCTGGGGAATTCTAAGCCAGTTAGCCTGACTTTGGCACCTGGAAAGATTTTTGAATAAAGAACACAACTGATTTGTGAACAGCCTTTAAAAAAAGGGAGTGATAACTAATAGTCAACACGGATTTGTTAAGAACAAATCATGCTAGCCCAATCTAGCTTCTTTCTTTGACATAGTAACTAACATGGCTGACAACAGGAATACAGTAGACATATCGGGTGATTTCAGACGTGACGTTGACACGGTGAACCACGGTGAATACCCACCTGGGGTCACCGTGTCCCGCACGTCTGTTTGGCGGCCGCCAGATGTTGGCCACGCTCAATCGGCACATGGGGTCAATTTGAACCACGCTTCCCGGGCTAGCCGGGGGAAGGTCCCGGGAAGCGTGGTCAAACGGACCCCGGGCCGTGGCCAACAAAAAGTAACGTCTGGCCGCGTGCCACGGCCCGGGATCCCCGGCGGGATCCCGGGCCGTGGCACGATCGGCCAGACGCGGCGGCCGCATTGGCCCCGCCGCCCGCCCGTCTCCTCGGAGGGCGGGCGGCGGGGTGCGTGGAGGGGGCGGGGCC
>QEPC01013438.1:2757907-2797727 GCA_003113815.1 Sphenodon punctatus | reverse complement strand
CGCTCTAGGAGGGGCCTTCTTCGCCCCAGAGCCCTGGGGTGAAGCCTCCTGGGATTTTTCCCAGATCGATCTCCGTGTCCTGGACAGGGGTAACAGGGGGCAAGTCACCTGGGGGCCCACCCTGTACCTGTGCTAAGCGCTCCAGCACTAGAAGGATCTTGTCGAGCCTTGCTGCTATGCCGGGTGCTTCTGTGCCCTCCCCTCCCTGAGGGGGGGCAGCCTGGTGGGATTCCCCTGACCCCACTCCTTCCATTGGTGTTATGCAGGGGGGGAGGGCGGGGGGAGCTTTTTTACACTCCGGCGCGGCTGGTCCCTGCCCCCGCAGGCGGTGTAGGGACCCAGAGCGGGGGGAGACTTACTGTGATGAGGCTCCGCGGCACCTAAACTGCTGGGATAGGCCACAGCCTCTTGTCCCTGGAGACCAACTGCTCCCCGGTTCCCGGGCACTTTGCGCAGCAACCTGGCAGGCCGATCTATGAGTATCCCTTTTCTGGGAGGGAAGCTCGTTGCCCTAATGCCCCGCTTTCTTCTTGGTGATTAATCTAACTGTTTGAATTTTTTGTCTTTTCAGTCGCTGCTGAAAGAAAACACCTCCGACGGCCGAAGGCAGAAGAAAAGACTGATCAAAATGGCGGGCAGCTCCACGCATGCGCAGAAGGCTTCTTTTTCTTCTGCCTCCTGACGGTCATCCGCAGAGCTACCCAGTGGATCACTGCCAGGAGTCAGAGGGAGAATAGAGTGTGATTTGCAGATAATACAGAACTGAGTGCACGTGCTCTGGAGGAAAGGGTTAGAACAGAAAGTAATCTAGATTGGAACAGGGAATTGGGGGCTACTTGGAAAGCTGATGCACACTTCTAGGATAGCATAGAAGTTGGAGGCAGAAATGTTTAAGGGGTGTGAGCAGGAAGAGGAGAGTTGAGACTGCATCTGTCTCCATTCAGTGTTCATTCCCTTATTTCTGCTCCCTTATCTTGAGCACTTTCAAGTGCTTGCAGGTAGGATCTGGACCCATGAGCTGGAAAGGGGCCAAATAAAAACTAGCTGTAGACTGTGTTTGGCCCCAGTTTTCCCACCCCCGATCCAGATAAAACTAGTTATCTGAGATGGAAGAAACAAAATGAAATTTTAACAAAGGCAAATGCAAAGTATTGCACACAGGAACAAAAAGAACGAAAGCAGAGATATGAAATAGGGGACAAATGGTTAGGCAGTAACACTGTCAAGAGAGATCTGGGAATTATGGTGGATTGTGAGCTGAACATAAGCCAATGATGGGACACGGTCACAAAAAAAAAAAGCAAAGGCCATTTTGGGTTGCATTAATAGGTGCATCATATTCAAGACATGGGAAGTAGTGGTGCCACTTTACCGGATACTGGTGAGACATCACCTGGGCTAGCATGTCGTTTTGGACACCACACTCCCAAGAACGGTGCAGACAAACTGGAGAAGATTCAGAGGAGAGCAACTAAGATGATAAAGGAGCTGGAAGACAAACCGTATTGTAGTCTCTTGTGCTGTGGGGTCTAGGGGTGTTGCAGTACGCACGAGATGAACAAGGTAGACACTATACTCTCAAGATCAGGTCACTAGGCTTTATTGCTTAGGGACAGTGGATCCAGACATGTCCCGACCCTTCCAAGCCACAGCAACCAAGGTGGTTCTGAAGCACCGTACAAACTAATGGTGTGCTATACAGCACAGGATAGCTGGAGGCAATGGGAAAGGGGAAGGGAACAAAAAAGAGTCAATGTTGATTAAATTGTAGCTCCTTGGGAGGTGTGAATGGGCCTGCAGTGACAGAAACAGTAACAATAAACAAGGCAAGCTGCCTTGTAAATAGTAAATGAGGGTGTTTAAACCAGGGAGGTGCCCATGGCCACTGGAGTTGATTAGGGAGTCCCCCTTTCAGGCTGGTTCAGGGACATTAGTCACTTGTCCGTAACCATTTAAAGGAGCTGCAGGCTGCCTTGTACATGCCAACACATGAGGAAAAGCTGAAAGAATGAGTTGTGTAGGTTAGAGAAAAGGAGACTAAACTTGGACATGGTAGTAGCTTTAAGAAAGCTGAACTTAAATTGCTACAATGCAGATCTTGGTTAAATATTTGGAAAAGTTTTCTTATTTCAAGAGCTATTGGACAAGGGACTAAGTTGCCTAAGGAGATGTGGAATCTCCTTCCTTAGATGTTTTCAAAACTTGGCTGGAAAGGCATCAGTCTGCGATGCTGTAGTAGAGTATCTTGCCTTGGTGAGGGAGGTTGGACTAGATGACCTTGATGTTCCTTCCAGGTCTCCAATTCTAAGATTTACTAGCTAGATGCTAGCCACATAGGACTACACAGCTTGAAAGATCACGCTGTTCAAAGTAATATACCCTAGTTCACCGATACAATTTGTGACCTTGGTAATATTTTCTATTAATATACACCTTTAGAGTGAGAATTCCTCTAAATGTACCATTTTCGATTTCTCCTTATTCCATATACAAAAGAGTAAAACAGATACAGAGAAAAAATTGCAGAATAAGTAGAAGACTGTTTGGGTGCACCTGGCTAATTTCAGACACATACGCCATTTTGTGGTTACCTATGCACTTGTCTAAGGGGGGTCAGAAACACCCATATTCAGATTTGCAAAATACAGGCTGCGTTCCCATCTGCGGTGGCGGCAGAGGGCGGGGCGAGGGAAGACGCAGCGGCGCGGAAGAACTGGATGCCAAGAAAAGAGCCAGTGCGAACGGGGATCTGCCACGGCTTCTCTTGCGTATGTCAGGGCATAAAAATTCTGCCGACATGCGTGAGAGAAGCCACGGCAGATCCCTGTTCGCACCGGCTCTTTTCCTGTCAGCCAGCTCCTCCGCGCCGCCGTGTCTTCCCTCGCCCCGCCCTCTGCCACCACCGCAGATGGGAATGCAGCCACATTTCTAAAACACCAAGAATCATTAATGTGGCTTTGTAACAAAGAAATCAGAGCTTTATTCAAATATATGAAATACACATGTTTTTAAAAAAGAGGCAGGTATTAAACTGTTTTCATGCAATTTCCATGAATACTTACAGATGCAACACTTTAAACTGGCTTATTCTACTTTAAATACAGTACAGTAAACCTGTCTGGTAAATACCTTCTCTCTCCCCTTCTTTTGAACTTTGAGAGGCGCAGGCAAGGACAAACTGCAGATACATTCCATGATAAAGAATACTTCTCCAGATTCAGGGAGAATCCGTATTTGATCATTGGATGGGAATGCACAGACTGTTGGTAAGCTCTACAGGCACAGCTCTCTCAAGGAAAACTTGTCCTTTCTAGTACTGGGGCACTTGCCCCAGCTGTAGCAGTGATTTAATTAGTAGGGTAGATGAGGCACAGCTGTTACTACACAGGCTCCCCCTACTCCTTCATCCAACCCTGCTCTCTCTCTCAACATGGTGATAAAAAATGTTTGCACTAGGCCTACAGCTGCACTGATGGAGCAAACATCTCCAGCCTTTTTATTTTACTCTTTAAAATTAAATTTCTTTGCTTCACCATCAGGGACTCTTTCCACACTCTACTGCTTATGCTATTTGTTTTTATAGCCTGAGCTGTTGTGTTTCAATTCTCTATATTTTTGCAGCTTTTAAAACAATCTTTAATATTCTTTGCCTTACTTAACATCTAACACACCACATAACATGCCAATAGTCTTTTTATTTTGATCATGTAGTAGGTAATATACCTTTTTCATCTTTAATTGCAACTATGATTTCTCAGCCATTTCTGATTTTTGGACATGCTTAAGAGTCAATGCCTAGCTCTGGCACAATTATGTTTTAATAATGAGGCCCCGATAATGCAAATACCTTCATGTGGGTTCAGGGCCCCACCTGCAGACATGCAGTCACACAATTGGAACTAGAGTTAAAATCTGCAGATTTCTTGGCCTTGATTCAATGTACCCAATTCCTCTGTTCCCACAAACACTTACACACACAACTCCACTGAGATCTATGGGGATATGCACTCCTAATTACTAAATCAAAGCCAGAGTAATTATTTTCTAATCCCAAATGCTCCCAAACCATCTTTACTCCTCCTCACATTTCTAACTGTAGTATCTTCTGAGCATTTTTTTTTCAACCCATCCTCTGCATCCAGCACAAGGTCCTGGTTCTCATGTTCGAGGCTCTTCATGACCTTGTTCTTCCCTATTTTTCTGCTATATTCCTACCCTGGATCTTACCCACCCAGAGGCTCCTGTTCTCAAACAATCCTCACTCCTTCTCCCATGCTCCCTCGCCCTCCAGACTTCCAAATCCCTCTAGTTACTGGCCGGTCTCCCTTCTACCATTCGCTTCTAAGCTTCGGGAACGTGTTGTCTACTCCCGCTGTCTGGAACTCCTCTCTGCCAACTCCTCCCTGGACACTCTCCAATCTGGCTTCCGCCCCCTTCACTACACTGAAACTGCCCTTGCCAAGATCACCAATGATCTACTTGTCACTAAATCTAAGCGCCTTGTCCTCCTTGACCTCTCCACTGCCTTTGACACTGTCAACCACTCACTCCTACTGGACTCTCTTCGCTCCCTGGGTTTCTGCGGCTCTGTCCTTGACTGGTTCTCCTACCTCTCAAACCGCTCCTTCAATGTGACTTCCCAATTCCACCTCCTCCTCCCTCTCCCACTCGGTAGGGGTTCCCCAAGGCTACATTCTGTCCCCTAGGCAAACTCATTGCCTCACATGACTTCCAATATCAACTTTACGCTGACGACACTCAACTCTCTCCACACCCTCTTTCCCCGTCCAAGCTCGCCTCATTAACTGTCTCTCTGATATCTCCGCCTGGATGTCCCAACGCCAGCTCAAGCTCAACATGGCTAAGACTGAACTCATCATCTTTCCTCCCTCCTCTTCTCTATCCATCCTTATTGATGGTGTCACCATTCGTCCTGTTCCCCAAGTCCATAGCTTGGGCTTCGTCTTCGATACTCACCTCTCCTTTAAGCCTTACATCGACTCTGTTGCCAAGTCCTGTTGCTTTGCCCTCTATAAAACATTGCTCGGATTTGCCCCCTTCTCTCTGTCTCCTTAGCCAAAACCCTTGTTCATGCTATGGTCATCTCCCGCCTTGACAACTGCAACCTCCTCCTTGCTGGCCTCCCCCGTTCTCATCTGTCCCCCCTTATCTTCATCCAAAACTCCGCTGCTAGGGTCCATCCACTCGGCCATCAGTTCGACCACGTGTAGCCTCTCCTCTCCTCACTTCACTGGCTCCCCCTCCCCCAACACATCCTTCACAAACTCCTGGTATTTACTTACAAAGCCCTTCACAGCCTGGCTCCCCCTTACCTCTCAGCCCTTATCTCCTTACACACTCCTGCATGCACTCTCCGCTCCTCCTCTGCCCCCTCCCTCCCTCTCCCTCGTCTCCCCTGACTGCCTTCGTCCCTTCTCCCTCGCTGCCCCCCATACCTGGAACTCCCTCCCTGCCCACATCCACCTTGCCCCCTCCTCCACTTCTTCAAATCCCTCCTCAAAACCCACCTCTTCCCCGCCGCCTTTCCCAACACTTGCTAGAACTTTCTTCTCAACATTTACTGTCTGCCCTCCCCGACTCCTCCCTAACTACAACCAAGCCAAGCACGTGCACCTGAGACTTGCATCCGCTTGAATGCTTTATCCCTGGTCTCTCCCTATATCCCCTCTCCTTGTCTCCCCCCTCCGAGTCTTTTAGATTGTAAGCCATAGGCAGGGACCGCATCCATCCCATTGTTCTCTAAAGCACCTGGTACACAGCTGGTGCTATACAAGTGCTTATAATAAATAGTAATAATACCACCACCATCAGGCTTTCCCTAGCTCACCACCACCACCAGTCTGCTCTCTGATGTTTCCCCTGCCTTTCTCTATGTTCCCCTCTCTTTTGTCCATTCTAGATTGTAAGTCCGTCACGGCAGGGACTTAATGATTGTTCAGTGCCAAGCACATGGATTCTGCTTATTTTTCACTTAATTTTTTTTAAAAAACAATAAACTGGAAGTATTGGCTACTAACATGAGTCAAGGAACAAAACAGCTAGCTTTAAACAGCAAGCTTTAAAATCCAAGTGGACTGATGAGTATCTAAACTGCTTGAGAACTAACAGCCCACTATTTCTTAGACAGCTGAAATAGCGACCTGATTTTTCACCCCGAGATTGATCGGTGGGATGTCTTTCTATTTATGGTAATGATAGTTGATTGGTTAGCAGGTACAAATGTATTGTGGATTTATGTATTATGTTGTGTTATATTATGTTGTGTATTTGTAAGTGATGGCTATAGCGAAAGCTGATGCCAAATAAAGTTTTACTTACTTTACCTGATTTTTCAACATGCGGAGCACCTCAAGTCCTGGGTTAATTTATTGTTTGACATATGCTCCAAGGTATGATGGTACAAGCGAGTAGAAGTACTCAAGTAGGTATCTTACCACGTAGCACATCTGTTCTCCCCAATCCTTCCCTAATGCTATGCAATGTAATTATGTTCTGCTCAGTACTTTCATTGTAAAGCCTGCTCAGCTTAAGGAATTCCCCATGCCCTTTCAGCAGATTTGACTTTGGCGACTCGCTCACGTTACCACACCACCGAATCCCCGGTGGGGGATTCTTATGGCATGCTGTGCACATGGACACTTGCAAAAAGTCGCATCCAGTGGCTTTTTTTCTTTCGATTGTTAGGGTTGGATTGAGCCCTGACAATCAAAAGGAAAAAAGCCGCTGGATGTGGCTGATTACAAGCACCCATGTGCACAGTGCGCCATAAGATTCCCTGCCAGGAGATTTGGCAACACGTAACATGGTCAAGCGGCCTTGGTTCTGATAATTCAGTTTGTATGTCAGTTTGTTACATACCCTCAAAAATGTCATGCATAGGAGGTTGAAGTTACTGGTCCTATGAGAACAATCTAAACTACAGTAGAATCTTAAAATTACAAACAACAAAGTTTGGAACTGACTGGTCAAACCCTTCACCAGTGATGCCTGGTGTCTATAGAAATGGGCGGGGCTCCAGCTCCACCTGTGAACTCCTGCAATCCTACTCTTATTTCTCGCTCCCATATGGGACCTTGCACAGTGGCTTTCCATATGCCCAACATCAATCCTTCCCCAGAGACTCAGCTCAGACCACCCCTCCCAGTGGAAAGGAGCCAGCACGCCTCTGCCAAGGAGGAGGAGAAAGAGGCAAAAGCAGGATTCTGAAAGCCAGACTCCTGCTGCTAACACAGTGTGGATGATGAGTCCAGGAGGAGGCAAGGAACATCTGCAAAGATGGACTAGAGGTCCCTTGTAAATCTACAATTCTGTGTGAGCTTTGTGCCCAACACTAAACATGTGGGATATGTATTTCAGAACTACAAATGTTTGAATTACTTGCAAACCTCCATTCCCAAGGTGTAATTTCAAGGTTCAAACATACTGCAATAAGGTGACTTGTGTCCAGACCTAGAAACAAAACTGACTTGCTTTCAGAAATGGAAAGCAAGCATTGGGTAGAACCTCTGTGTTAGGCCCACCACTGAGTGCAGTATTGACATATAAAGTAGAAACATGCACCTGGAAAACCAGCAGCATGAGAAGCATCTCCCCTTGCACTAAACTTAGGAAGGTAAGAAGGCATCTGTAGAGAAGATAAATGTAGGTTGAGGAGCCAAAAAGGCATTCAAAGGAGTAAACAGTCCCTGTTCCCAAACCACAAGGAAGAAGCAAAATGGTGTTGCTAGAGTGTGGGAAGGGCAATGGGAAGATCTCCACAGGTCTATGTGGCAGTATTAATCTTAGAGACTTTCCAGCGTCTCACAAGCAGCCGCTAGTCTGTCCCACCAAAACATTTTGTACCTTGCTGCTAGTAGTAACAGGATGCTCAGGGTTCAGCACGTTAAATGGGCAGGAAGATGGACATGGACTGACAAGGGGGGGTGAATCCTGTATTTAAACTTGAAAATATCAAAGGATGAAACTTTATTAATTCCAACTGTTACTAAGCTTAATTTCACAAACTGAGCCCACAACCCTCCAGTCAACATGGTACTTCCTAAAGAACAAAGGTTCCCAACATGTGACTAATTTTCATACTGTCTGGGAGTAGAGAGAGTCTTAGGCCACTTGCCCACATTATTGTGCCGCCAAATCTCCCAGCGGGGAAATCTCCCGGCGGGGGATCTTACGGTATGCTGTACACGTGGACGCTTGTAATCCATCACGTCCAACCCATTTTTTCCTTTCGATTGTCAGGGCTCAAAATCCAACCCTGACAATCGAAAGAAAAAAAGCCGCTAGACGCAGTCAATCACAAGCACCCACGTGCACAGTGTGCCGTAAGATCCCACCTGGAGATTTCCCCACTGGGAGATTCAGCAGCACAGTAACGTGGGCAAGTGGCCTTAGAAGAGAGGCACACCCTGGAGCAGTTCTGGTATGCAAGACTGAAAACTCTTGCTTTAGAGTGGATGCAATGCCAAGAAGTGTTATGCTTAGGTAAGAAGTTAGGGACACGTGCTTGTCCAGTTTGTGTAACCTCGAATCAAGACTTCAACAACAACTCTTCTGTCTTGGACCCATATCTACAGCTTTTATCGGATATGGCAGTTCGTAGTATTCCTGCAATTAATGACAGAAAATAAGATCCACAGAGTCCCAATGTCATTTTTTGACCTTCTCACAAGTGGAACTGCATATTTTAAACGGCAAATTACAATTAATCAGGTTTCTGCTGGACTGAAGCAATTGGTAGTTATATGTTGTAATGAACTTAAACATGTAACACCTCCTTTATAAAGCTACTCAGAAAATTAAAAGCAGTCAATTTTATTCAAATCTCTCTTTATAGCAAGTTCACAAAATTACTACCTCTTCTCAAGAAGGTACATAATTAAAGTGAGTTATCAAATGAAAATCATCTTTCTTCCTCAGAAGTGTTTTAGTAGAAGCCAGAGTCTTGAGTAGCCCAGTTAGGTGCCTAAAGAAAAACATGCAAAATATTTTTAGACTTGTAGGAAAAGTGATGTTACCTGACAGCAGCTGACATTTAAAAAACAAATATTTATTTATTTATATTAAAACGTATATGCACCCCCCCCTTCCTCAGGCATCTTGGGGCAGCTAACATTTTAAAAACATATTAAAAATACACAATAAAACCACAATTAAAACAGCCTAAAAAAAACCCATGCCCGCCATCCCATCCCATTGTTAATTGTAATATTTTTAATGGTCACCTTTTATCAAGACAGAAAATATAGCTGTGAAGTGAATGGCTTGTATATTTAAACAATATTTATTTATTTATTTATATGCTGCCCTTTCTTCAGGCTCAGGGAATACAGGGTGTAATCCTGACCTAGAAAGTTCAGGATTGCAGCCTCAGCTCTTGTTCAACAGCACTTTTAATCCTTCCACCATACTACTTACTTAAAATAAAACTCTTAATAAGCTCATTATATTAACCTAGAGTAAGTAATATAGCCACAAAATCTTTCCTTTTTGTTGAGCTATATAGGTGTTCGTTCTTAAAATGCTTCTAGCTATGAATTTTCTATAGCACCTATTACTAAATGTAAACACATCCTAGGGAAATAAATCAGTCCAGTGGGCTCCCTAACAGACTTCAATACGCCTCCTGCTTTGTGGAAGGTGTAGGTATAAACTATACATCTGCAACCAAATTGGGGCAAATGGTGCTTACCTCAGTCCTACTGCTTTGGTTAAGTTTTTTCTCAATGTTCATAGCCAGCATCTGACTCCGGAAAGAGAGGCTTTTGGTCTTTTCGATTACTTGCTGGTAAGGTGACACTGCATTGTTACCCATAACTACATGGCCCTAAAATAGAAAAAAGAAGATTCATAACAACCATCCCCATTGATAGGATATACTCTGAGCATCTTTCTTGCTTTCTGGAGTCATAAGATTATTTTTAAATCTCAAAACAGGGTCACAAGCAGAAAGACTAGAAACATCATTATTTCAGCATTCAAAGTGCTTTACAATCCTTGTCTACTTTACCCGCATAACAACCCTATGCGGTAGGTCATTATTCCCATTTTACATGGGAAAATGAAGCTAGGAGAAAGTGATTTACCCAAGGTCACCCAAGGAGTTCACAACTAAAGCAGGATTTGAATACCAGTCTCCCAGGTATTCCAATGTCTCATCAGCTAGGCTACCCTGACTCCTGTTACACATTTGTTTAAACATTGTTTCTCAAAAACAAACAGCTTTGTTGAATTCTTTCTACATTATGTACTTTTTCGTTCTTGCACATTACAGTATTTTCATTTCTCATGGCTCATTTATCTATGCAAGATAAAATAAGACAAAAAGACACGCAATACTGAAAACACACAAATCTGTTCAATTGTGTATTTGAGACAGAATTTAAACATTTAATTCTTAACATGGATTTGTACACAGATATGCATAGAGATGAGCAAAAAAAGGCAATGTATTTGTTGACACAAAACCATTTTTCTTAACAGGAAAATCACATCTTCTACCTTAAAAACATGCCCTAAACCAAGACAGAACTAAATTCCTTTCCATTTTACAAGATGTGTACAAAATGTGGCAGGAAATGAATTTGCTTATATTTCCAACAGCACAGGTGTGGTGCGTCATCCAGGGCAACAGGGGCACTGCCCCTGCTGCCGCACCTACTTACAAAATTGTGGAAAAAGGCTCATGGTGAGCGTGTGGCGCAGCCCAGACGTTTCATTGCTGCTGGGGGGCCGTTGCACTGTCGGTTTGCGGCTTACGCCACACTTCCAGGTATGGGAAGGGGTCCAAACTGCACATGCGTGAGCAGCGGAATTCTCCACGCACGTGCAAGTTTGTGTTTGCCCGGCCCTGCCGAGAAGCAACGCAATAGCAAATGGAGGAGGAGCAACCAGGGAGGATGGACCACTCACCGGGAAGTGGGAGGACCCAGAGCCTGTCCTGAGGTGGAGCTCGCCTCCGAGCTGGGGGCACAGTGAGTGCCTTCAAGGGACAATTAACTGCCTTTTGCAATATTGGTGGTAGTTCGTCCCATCCATACTGCAGGACACCGATATGGATGGCACAAACTACCATGGGGGGGGGGGGTTACAGAAGCAGGCAGGGTAGGGGAAGCATTGCTGATTGATGGTTCATACTGAATTTTAATTTTTCTAAGACTTAGAGCAGGGGTGGGGAACCTTTTCTGTCCTGAAGGCCACATTTAATATTAGCATAAGCTCCGAGGGCCACGTAGAGGCTGGGGGCGTAGGTACTTAACGAGTTGATTCAAGAAAAGGAGGGCCCAGATCATGGATGTGTGTCATGAATTTGTCTCCTACCTTGGTGTGCATGCCCTTCTCTCTGCTCAGTTATCATAAGCTCAGTTTTTCAGTGTTTGGGGGTAGAGAATGGATCCAGGGGCTGGATCCAGACACTGGAAAGGGGCCACATAAAAACTTGCTGAGGGCTGCATTTGGCCCCCAAGCCTGAGGTTCCCCACCCTTGACTTAGAGACTGGCGAGTGCCTGTGGGTGGGGGAGGGAGCAAGGAAATTCATCTGAAGGGTTAGACTATCTGCCTTTGCCTGGTTCTGTGGGGATCTGGGGGGGGGGGCACAACTAAAATGCTATTGGTGTTTAATATTCATCAGGTTCAATGTAAAGTTCAAGTTGGACTTGTGAGTTTTTATTTTCAGTCTCCACAGCAGGCCGGGGGGGTTGCTGATGATACTGGTGTAGTAGTAATTTTCTTGCTTGCCTCAGTTTCTCTGCTTGTAGTTAGTTGACTTGCTTTACACCCTGGGGTTTGTGACTGGGACAAAGAAATGCAGCATGGGGATGCATTTCTCATAAATAAATTTGGTTTCCGGTCCCCAGGAGGGGAGAGAGGTCCTGTCTGACCTTATCCTACCTACAGCTTCTGAATGAGCCACGCATGGTCATGCTGCATTTTTTAATTCTGGCTGCTGCTTCCCGTGCTGGAAATTAACTTTTTTACTGTTATTTTTGCCTCTTTTGCGCCTCTCTTTGCCAGGCGTTTCTGTGGGACAATTGACAAACTTGAAAAAAAAATTGATGTCGTATTTTGGCTTATAAACTGGTTTTTTTTTAGTCCTCCTCAGTCCAGGTTAGGGAGGAGAGGAGAGGGCCAGGCTGCTCCCCGGTACATCTTATCTTGTTGCATGCATGGTACATGCTGGCTGTTTGAGTGCTGCTCCTGGCTGGAAATTAATTTTATTGGTATTGCTTGCCTCTTCCATGCTTATGGGTTGTGTGCCTGAGTGCCTTCCACCTTGCCAGGGTTTGTGTGGGACTAAGAAATGCATGCTGTGGCTTAAATTGTGTTTTCCAATGCTCTCACTGCCCTTGCCCAGAGCCAGTAGTGCATTTGGCTGCATTTCTCTGCTGGCTGCTGCTGGGTGGAGAGGAATAACATATGATCACTATAATTCAATTTGGCCCCACCCACCCCACCCAACATCAGCTTGGGCCCACCAGCCTTAGAACCCACCAGCTGCCACTGAAACAGCAGCACTAACGTCTCATTCATCACCACCTTTTCCACATTCTTTGTCATTACACAGATCACTAACCATGCCTATCTCAAACTGAGTTTACCTTCAAAATATCTAAGCTTTACTAAGTATGAACAATACTTCATCCCCCCACCCCCAAGTTCCATAACTGTCCAATATTAAACCAAAATTCTTCTCAGCAGTGAGGCATAACCACCCCAAGTTTTTTATTTTTAACCTATCTGAAGTCAGCTTTTATTAAAATTGCTAAAAAAATCAAGTTATGGGAAAACTTACTCCCCACCCCCTGCACTCTTACATCATTGCTAAATGAATAGTTTCTGCTCAAATTTTAAGAAAAATCACTTTGTCAAATACTAAAAGTTGGGATAATTTTCTATTCCCTATTTCAGAAAGCAACGAACATCTGAGCCATAAGCAGCCCTCAACTAAGGAAGCATAGACAAGCTTAACTCGTGCTCCCAGAACTAGCATGAGTAACTTTAGCATAGAAAGAAGTCAGTAGTGATTTCTACAAAACAAAAGTGAGTTAAAGGAAGCAAATCAAAAGGCAAAGAATAAAGGCTCTTCCAAGTATCAGGACTCATTCATACTAACTGCAAAACACTTTATGATTAAACAAATCCAGTTAGATTTTTCTTACACCAAGTAGAAAGCTTACCAATTTTGAATCTAGCTTGGCATCCAGCCTTGCATTTCGAATTAGATTCACAATCCATCGCTCAGCTTCTTCAGGGGTCATATTCAGCTTATCTGCCAACATACTGAAAGGATAAACAGATAGTTATCAAAGCTGCAAACAAACAAAACCAAAACTGTGTGAACCAATGTATGACTGCCATAGCAAAATTGATTATGGCTTGTGTGTTAGCTGAAATCATCAAGTTCAACTAACTACAATTACAAATAGCTGCCATTTGGTTGCAACAAGCATGGGTTTTGGGGGGTGGGGGATGAAGCAGTGCAGAAAGGTCATACTTTACCTTAAGCACAATTATAGCTTTCTACTTGTACTACTACAAGCAACCGCACAAAGAAGTGCATACAAAAGGATTCAACTATGTGTCACCCAGACTGAAGCTTTTCTGGAGCATGCGAACTGGGGATCTAATCCCTGCATCTCTAGAAGTTTGAAAGCTCGTGATTTATGTATGAACATCTAAGTCTAGCATTATAACCTTTAACAATAACTGCCAACAAGAATCTTTCCCCTCAAGCAGAATGGCAACTTAAAAGTCCTAACCTATGAAAACATAATATTTTAGGAAGGATAGATGGATGTCTTCTAGGAGGCCCACCACAGAAGTAAAAGTCATGAGGTAAGTGCCCGGTTTTCCTTTCTCCTAGGGGGCCTCCTGGACATCCATATTCTTTACTCTGGGGATGCTCCTAAGCAGTACCCATCACTCAAATGCTGGGGGAGGGGGAAAAGATATATTAACTGAAATTTAATAAAGTATGATTGGCGTTACAGTACTGCCTGCAGAAGCCTTCATCTGAACACCGCTTTGGCAGACTCCAGGGTATTAATTTTATAATGTCTAATAACCCCTCTCCCATCCCAAGGGAATTAGCAGATATTGACCGAGGAGGATTAAGGCCCTCAGCCTTGTATACTTCCGCTGTGCTGTTACAACAGCCATTTGGATGTCATGGTTTTAGAGGTCTCTCTTTTCTATCAGGATGGTAATTCATAAAGAGAACGTTTAACAAAAACTGGTTGTTCTGTCTATACACACCGTAAGTGCTCTCCTGACGTCTAAGATGTGCAAAATCTTTTTTTGCGGATGTGTGGGATGTGGACAAAAGGAGGGTAGTACCAACTCCTGGGCCCTATGGAACCACGAGCCGTACCTCGGAAATGAACCCCAAGTTAAGTATAAGAGCCATCAATCTGCTTGAGTGTTGCTCTTGCCCTGGATGTGAAGGGCTCGTATGGATTTTATACTGGCTTGAATTAGATTAGAATCAATTTGATTAGAATTTCCGTTTGGAGCTCCCTGGGTGGTTTACATATGCCTCAGCTGTTACTGTCTGTGTATACAATCACATGTTGCCCCCAGATCTCTTGTACAAAATTGCATAGGGCTAGGTAAATGGCTCAGCTCTAGCCAATTTATGCTGTGAGCTTTTTCCATTACATTCCAGGTTCTCTGTGTTGTTTTGTCTTGTGTGCCGCAGCTTAATGATCCGGTATCCGTGGTCAATATTATTCTGGTGGGTATAGTCAACGGAACCCCTATGGCAATCTAATAATCCTCCTTCCACCAATGAAAGGAGGTTTTCACATGGTGCTGAACCTCCACCCAGGGATTAAGACCTGCAGGCAGTTGTGTTTGGTAGGGCTTGGTAGGTTTTCAGTAGCGATTGAAGCTCCCTCATATGAGACCTGGCCCAGGGAACAAGCTGTATGCATGAAATCATCAAGCCTTGTAGTTCTGCTGAGTGTTTTAGGCATAATCAGTGTTTTTGTTGCACTACTAGGATTAGGTCGTGTAGTTTGTTTCCCCTTTGTGGGAGAAGAGTTACCTTGTTTAGACGTGTGTCCAAGTTTACTCCTAAGTGAAAACAGATTCTTTGCCCCTAGAAAAGGCGCACAGGGACTCCTGTACTTTGTTCAACTGGTATGATTTCCCTGGCTGCTGTCATTCAGCTCTAAGGAACTTTTCAAAGACTGTCCAGCACCATGCCCTTAACCCTGTCTTTGGGGGGGTGAAGCCTCTGAAATATTAGCTAGGAACTCCTGATCCTTGCCATCTTCTTCCTCCGAGTCTACCCCAATCTAAGAGTCCTTGCAGAGTCCTTTTAATATGAGGGCAAGATGATACTTTAGTCCCTTGTGTCCAATTTAACACACTACCTGTTGAGTGGCCTCAGGCCCTTAGCCAAGCCCGACTGTAAAAATTCCAGAATAGTTGGTACATTTGTCTTTGTACAGCTGATTTTTCCGATTTGACATCACTGAACAAGACAGTCCTCTTGACTTTCTGGGATTTTTTCCCCTTTGGGAAGGTATGGGGATAAATTGAGAGTCAGTCAGATTCACAAGCCCCTCTGGCAATCCCCCTTCCTCTGGTTCCAAGTTGACCCCTGAGCTCTCAGGGACTTAAAGGGTTCCAGAGACTTTATTTTTCATTTCTTTGGTGCTGGATACCCGCCTTTGCCTGCTGCTCTGGAACAGCCTTTGTACACTTGGTCCCTTCCTTTACATGTTTTATGGAAGGGGAAGGGGCGTTTCCTCTTTTGTGGTTTATTACTGGCATCCCACTGCTTTTGGAGCTTGTTTAAGGACTCCAGTATTTTGTGCAATATCCCCACCTGGGCCTCTGCCATGGGGTCTCCTTGGGAGGGAGGCTGTTCCATAGGATTTGCGGAGGGCGCACTATGCTCTAGCTGCTGCCATCTGGCTTCATTTTCCTGCCTGGTCAGCACCATTTGGCGCAAAGAAAAAAAACGAAGTCAGGAAATAGCTGGGGCCCTCACCGAGGTTTTTAAAACCTGGAATTCTTCCTCTCCTGCCCTGTGCTTCGCAAGCGGCTATCCCCTTTTCCTTGTGCCCCGCTCTGGGGGGACAGTTTTATTAAAGCAGGGAGCTGCAAGAAGAGGGCCTGCAGGGAACTCCTCTACACCCACTCCTCCCTGTCTCCAAGCCAGCTGAATTGGAAGGAAAGGGGGGTGGAAACATGCTGCTGGGGCTTTTGGGGAAGCCCGACAGCACAGGGATCTCACCGGACTAGTTCGATGCATTGATTCACTGCCTGCTGAGCAACTGTGCTTGAGGAGAGAACAACTGGCTCCTGCTTGCCACAGAAGCAGACATCAAACTTCAGATGCAGGCATTAGATCCCCCAGTGTGCATGCTCAAAAAAAAAAAAAAAAAAAAAAGCTTAGGTCTGCATCCTGCTGGATGAGGTGGGGATCTAACCCTGGAGTAAAAAACATGGATGTCCAGGAGGTCCCCCAAGAGAACCGTGTTCCAAAGTGTGTTGTATGTGTGTGTACATATCAGGCTCAATTTCTGAAACAGCAAATTCTATTATTTGTAACTGTTTAGATAGGAGAAAGGCTAGAACTTTTCTGCAACATCCCCCGATGCTGGTCTGCAAATTATAGTCGCTTGCCGATGTGGAGTCCTTGTTGGGATCTGTTCGTGCCACCACTTGCAAACAAGATCCATGCCCATCCTGGTTGGTGAAAGCCAGCCAGGAGACGTTAGGGCCATTGCTGTCTGGGGTGGCCAGTGCCTCCCTTCGGAAGGGCAGGGTGCCTGACTGCCTGAAAGAGGCTGTGGTTAGGCCCCTGCTCAAGAAACCATCTCTTGACACTGATGCTCCTGCCAGTTATCGACCAGTCTCTAGCCTCCCCTTCTTAGAGAAGGTTATTGAGCGGGCTGTGGCACAGCAGTTCCAGGAACATCTGGACCGCGTCCGTTTCCTTGACCCCTTTCAGTCTGGTTTTCGGCCTGGGTATGGTACGGAGACTGCATTGGTGGCCTTAGTTGACGATCTCCGTGTGGCATTGGACCAGGGTCGTCAGACCTTACTGGTCCTGCTAGACCTTTCGGCTGCATTCGACACAGTCGATCATGAGGTGTTGGTGACTCGCCTGGGGGACCATGCCGGAATTGGCGGAATGGTCTTCGACTGGTTTTGTTCATTCCTGGCTGGGAGAACTCACCGGGTGGTCTTGGAGGAGTGTACATCTTCCCCCCCCGTGACCTCACATGTGGAGTCCTGCAGGGTGCCATTCTGTCCCTGCTCTTGTTTAACATCTATATGCAGCCGGTAGGGGAGATCGTGAGAGGGTTTCAGAGTATGCAGTATTCAGATGACACTCAGCTCTACCTCTTTTTCCATCGACCCAGGCCATGCAGTCTCATTTTCCTAGTGCCTGTCAGCTGTGGGGGCTTGGATGAGGTTGAGCCATCTGCAATTGAATCCTGACAAGACGGAGGTGATGTTGGTGGGCGAGGGCTTGGTGGGCCTGGGAGTGGTTGAATCTCCTCTTGTTGGGGGGGGGGGGGTTCGTCCTCCCATGGTCTCTCAGGTGCGGAGTCTGGATGTACTCCTCGATTCACGGCTCAGCTTGGAATCTCAGGGTGTGGCCGTGGCGGGGAGTGCATTTCGGCAGTTACATCTTGTCCGGCGACTTCAGCCATCTCTCTAAGACTCCGACCTCGCCACTGTCATCCATGCCTTCATCACCTCGAGGCTGGATTACTGCAATGCGCTCTACGTGGGGCTGCCCGCGAAGATGGTCCGGAGGCTGCAGCTGATGCAGAATGCCGTGGCCCGTCTCCTTACGGGGGCGGGCCACAGGGAGTACATGACTCCTGTGCTCCGGGCTCTGCACTGGCTGCCTATAAAGCACCGGGCTAAGTTCAAGGTGCTGGCTTTAACCTTTAAAGCCCGTCAGTCTGGGCCCTGCTTATCTGCAGTACTGCCTCACTCCCCATGTGCCCGTGCGACCCCCGAGATCATCCGTGGGAGCCTTTTTGCAGGCTCCCCAGGCAAGGTGGGTGGCCACCAATGTTAGATCTTTTTTGGTGGCTGCCCTGTGCTGTGGAACTCGCTCCCAGGAGGCAGCTTGGTTGGCCCCCACTCCCCTGTCATTTTGACAATTATGTAAGACTTGGCTGTTCCGCCAGTCTTTTGGCGAGGGGGGGAGAGGGGGAGTAGGGTGGATGGGTTTGTTATTCCCTGCATACAGGAATTGTTAACTTTTTAAATTGTTTTACTGTTTTTATCTTGTTGTTCGCCACCCCAGGCTGCCCTGTGGGCAGGAGGGGTGGGATAGAAATCTTTTATAAATAAATGCAATAAAAAATTATAAAGTAAGATAGTGGATACTTGCGCATGTTACCTGAGTGGGGGAAACTTGCATGTTGTAAACTCACAGCCAGGAAACAAACATGTAGCTCTGAACGTGGGTGCGGGGTTAAAAGCATCAGCCGCATCTCACTTTGTTTTCAATCACGTATGACAAGACTAAAAATCCAGCCATCATCCATGACTGAAAACAACGTGAGGCACGGCTGCTGTGCATCCACGTTCAGAGCTACAAGTCTGTTTCCCTCCCGTGAGTTTACAACACTCAAGTTTCCCCGCTCAGGTAATGTGGGCAGGCACCCTATATCTTCCTTCAATCAGATTAAAGCATTCTGTTATTCAGTTAAAAGCAGACAAAGTTCTGACTGGCTGAGAAAAAGGTTAACTTTTCTTTTGGTTGACAGTTATATATCACAAAGTACTGCTTTATGCAAACGTCAGAATAGAGACCTTGAAAATATGGGGAATGCCTACTCCCAAGCTTCCTCTCCAAACAGACTGTAATAAATTAACACACACACTATTGAGGAATGAAGATGCTACAGTTTGCTTGTTTTACAGCTCTCGTTTATACACCACAAGAAATCCAACAACTGTATTGATTTGCAAGAGAAAACAAAAGGAGTTTCTGACAGATTGTCCTATATAACCCAGCCAGTTTAATGCCATTAGAGTCACTAAGTCCCCTGTGTTCTAAATACTTCAGAAGCCAATGATGGCCAATGCAACAAATACTTGAACACACTATTTAAAAATCAGATTTTACACTTCTCTCAGCCAAATTTCAATTCATAATTAGAGACGACTCAAAGGCTGAAATATTCCCTACTATGACTTTACATTCCAGAAACCATCCGTAATAAATATGATTAGGCACCCACGTAATCTCACCACAACATAGAACAGCAATACACACTATAAAGAAACCATCTGAGTTACTTTTCCCTTGTTTCAACACTGGCTGGATTTTTAAGTGCAGTTTAGATAATTAGTTCAGGGAAGCATTTCACATTTACTCAATTACCAGTTAAACAGCACGCAGCTGGCATTTTACTTTGATGTGCTGTGTCACGACACTTTTTCTTGAGAATTCACAGAGCTTGATCTACAAAATTCGTGACAATTATATCATCTGCTTAAGGGTGATACACTTTTTGCCCAGACTTGTTCTACCTTCTCATCCTTTAAGGAAAAAAGGAAAAACAGGGATATGTCACTGCTTAAGCAAGCACTCTTGACCAGACATTTTCTGAAGCTGGCGCTTCCTGGGACTTTCCAATGAACTCCCTGCATTTCCTGCTATAGTGCTTGGCTAATTTTGTAAACTTGTCAAATGGACAACATTAATGTCACAAAACCGGGCCCTTCATTACTTTCATGTTACCATTTCCGGTTGCAATAGATCTTTTCATTGCTTGAAAATATACAGTAACTTTCTATTAAAACCAAGTCAGTTCTCTTACCCTGTTAAGTGAGTTTAAAATAAAATTTTAAAAAGACAGCATTCCTTCACTTTAGTGGACACACACTATTAATTTAACTCGGATTTCCTAGTCAATTACTGTGGTCCAAAGATAGACAATTTTGTGTTTTCTGAATTTTAAAGTTTGTAGAAAAGATCCTCACTAATTCAAATCAACAGTCTGTTCTGTATGTTACCAAGGTTTGCAAGTCAGCACCCAAAATGTGCCTCAGAATTTGAATCCTAAAGAATCTTGAAGTAAATGCAGTTATATAAATATCTTAAAATAATCAGATCTCTGTATGAGAAACCCTATTTATAAATCGCAACTTCAAGAACCATTTTTATCAACTGCACACTGCAAATCCCTATTAAAGTGAACACCCTAAAAGAATGAATTTTTCTTTTGTTCCGTCGGGGTTTGGCAAAAATTGTAGTGACTTAGAAAATTAGTGACTTTTTAAGCACATGAAGCTTTGTTACATCTTATTTTTCCGTTGTAGTTATTTAAAAATTACAGTAACATTCCACTTGTCAAAGATTTAACAAACTGAGATCTAGGTTGTAAGAAATAAGGTCCCAATTCAGGAAAACACTTCCCGCACATGACTGATGTACAGAATGCGCAGATGTGCTTTTCTGACATCACAGCCTGTGTCAAGCTCACTTGTTTTCATAGAGTGCTGCTACTTTCATTATATGCACTCCCTACCTCCCCAGCAAGAGGACAATGACAGAACTTTTAACAATGGTTTTCCATGTTTTACATAAAGCAAGTTTAGAGCTCTTGGCTACTTTTTGTTTTGAGGCTTAAGTGGTATCACTGGAAATGACTCCACTAATAAACCAAAGTTCTTCTCATTGTTCAGTTACCATACAAGATTCCCTGCAGCACTCCTACAGATGAAAAGGACTGCATGTCTCAATCCTAACAATAGGTAAATTTTACTCCCCTTTTGTAAAAAAATAGCAATAGACATAAAAGTGGCCTGAATTTCCCCAATCACATACTAGGTCATTAGAACAGCAGGGACCAATTCAAATCCATTCTACTTCCTTTTCATTGTCCTATCCCCTGGACTGTGCTGCCTTCCAAAATAGTAGAAATAGCTAACAGTACACTAACGTCATAATTAGCTCCACAGATACCACTGTTGCTCTATCCCCAAATAAAGGCACTAATCAGATCCAGAGAAATGCTAATCCTCCTCCCACCTCATCATGGGATGTCAGCAAAATACAGCAGTAGCTGGGAAAGGATGAAATTTTTAATTAATCCTATCAGCCCTTTACATCTCTCCCTGGCTAAGTTGATGCTGACCCTAACTTACAAGAGGGGAAGAAAACACAGAAAGGCAAAATGGAGTTAGCAAAAAGGGTTGTGCTATTAGTGTTTGCATACACTAAAAATAACCAGTAAGAAAGCAACCACCACATTTAAGTGAAATCCAGATACTGAAAATATTTCTTATCATTATCTGCTACAACTTGTCAGTGTTTTCAAACAAGGCAATGCTCCCAAGATATTAATGTATGTGCAACCCATTTTAACTGTTTTTCTGCAACACCAATCATAGTATCCAAGCTATAAACTTCATTTTACAAATTAATGTTAAGTGAATTTTGCAAAAGTATTCAGCTTTGAGCAGAGCATGCACAAGGATACGGGATGCATCCATGATCTGAACCCAACTGCAACCCAATTTGTGTACCCGATGTCCCAGAATGTCAACTTTCAGTACCGATTTTTCATCTTTTTATTAATTTACTGATTTCCAACACCTAATTATTGATTTTCTATCCTGGAAAATCTACATCCAGTCCCAGAAAATAAACTTCCAGTCATGACTTTTTGTTTTCAGACCTGAAATACCAATCAGTAATTGGAAAATCAGTACCAGAAGTTACTGATTTTTCAGGTATCTGGGTACCCAATCGATACTTGGGTAACCCATCGGGTACCTGATGCGATACACAAAGATGCGAGTACTAATTTAAATACCCTGTTTCAGTTCTATTCATTGCTACTCATTTTCTGTTGTGGGGATCTCTTCCCTGATCTGGTGGCAGCTTCTTGTAATTCCCTTTCTCCAGGCTTCCCTGGAGGTTTCTTCAGCGAGGTTCCCAGACCAACACTATACGGCCAAGACTCCCAAGTCACCTCACCTATAAAGCAAGTACATCAGCCTTCCCCTCACCCCCAATCTCCAGGCAATTAAGGTCATTAAAGCAGATACAGCTGAAGCACTCCAGCCCCCTGCCTCCCTCCCCCGCTACATATGATTTCTTTGAGTGTCTTCAAAACTAGAGGTTCATTCACAACAATCCTTCTTACTAACTGTGCTCTTTGTTGTTGTTGAACAGAAAGGCTGTCCAGGTCTCGAGGGGGCATATTTATCCCCCTTCCCCCATCGATGCCCCCCCCCAGGGGCCCTATCTCCAGTTTGAGTGGCTATGTGTCAGGTATGCAGGGCCGCCTCATCTAGCCGCACATGTAGGACAGTTGGGGTGGGGAGAGGGACTGGGGTCTACGTCCAACTCACACAAATGTTGCCTTCTACTAAAGGCAAGGGATTTTTCTTCTCTGTTGCCTGACACAAAAGGCTTACTTGCAAGGACCTGACACTGGCACATTTCAATGGGTTTATGCAATATGATTAGTCAGAGAAAATCTCAATCCCCAATAGTCACTTCATATATCCAAGTGACCACTCAACTGTGACCAGAGTTCTGGAGGAGGAGATCTCCACTCCACGTTACTTCCAGAATATTGCGTACAGAGATTCATGTATTCACTTCGGCCCTTTGCATTATGGGAAACACCAAGATAAGTAAAGAGGGAGAGGTGGCAGCGAACTGCAGGGGAAACAGGTGTGTGAATGCACTGCACTCTGAAAGCATTATTAAAGATCGTCCCCTCCTCCCTCCATTTTTATTGTGATCCCTAAAGGTTAACCAAGAACAGATTCCTGCTCATTCCATCAGAGCAACAAGTGTGTACAGCCAAGGTCTGCAGTGAGGATTTCTCAGTGGCTGCCCCACAACTCTAGAACCCCCTTCCCTTGGATAGTCACTGAAGTCCAAGCATCTTCCTTAGACAGTCTAAGACTTTCCTATATAGCCTGCCATTTGGTAGGTGGGGAACAGACTTTAGGGGTGGTGCTTTTGGGTGGGGGGGAAAAGAGGTGGTGGTTACATGAATATGGTTTTGATTGTTTTGTAACTTGTAAAGTTCTCAGGATAGGGCAGGATACAAGTCCAAATTATTTATAAATAAATAAATAAATAAATAAATAAATAAGTGGATAAGGGAAACAGTGGTCGACCGACAAGTAGTGCACTTACAAAAGGTTGTGAGAATCAGGACAACTTCAGAGAAGGGAGATGAAACAAAAATTACTGGGGGGAAATACCACAAACAAGTGCCCAGTAATTAAAAAGAGCAACGTGATCTACTGAAGTGGTTCCAGAAGACATACTGCAATGACAGGGGAGGGGGGGAATTAAAGAACACAGTAATGTCAAAATTGGGTCCCAAGTTAACATGATTGTTGAAGGTTGTCCCCATAGCTAGCACACAGTAAAGGTTTACTATGAGAAGCAATCAGAGAGTTATTAAAAAGTGTATTCTACTACGTTTGCCTGTTTTACTCTAAAGCCCACCTCCATTTGTTTATTTTACAATGGAGTCAAACCCCTGGATTATCAAATCCTGTGTCTTTGGACATAAAATGAAGGCTTCAGGATGTCAGACCTGTAGAAACTTATGAACAGATCACATTTCAATTAAAACACAGTTGGAAGGGTTGAGCCTTTCTGTGAAAAACCAAGGGGGTTGGAAGGAAACCAGTCAGCTCTTCCATTAAGCAGACATTTTGAGAAACTTGCATTCCAACCTAATTTAATCTATTCTTTCCCAATAGACACAATGTTAAACTATTGCAAGATTAGAACCCAAGATTTAAGTTACAATTAAGTAACTGCATCCTTTGGAAAAATATTAACTGCTTAGCAGAGTAAACAGTCTAATGCTTTAGTAAAGCGACTATTTTGTGTTTAACATCCAGAAAAGCAGATTTCCCACTAATTAATTTCAATCTAATTTTGTATAGTGAAGCAGTCTCACCAAGCACTTCAGTGCAACCAGCAGTTCTCAGGCCCAAAACTAACACTGAAAGTCACGTGTGGGAGATAGACTCTACATGCAGTTGTCAGGCCTCAATTAAAAACATCTTAGCTGACCAATTTACAAAGTCATTCATGAGTTACACAATCACTTGTACATCCTTCTCAACAAAGCACAAGTCCAGCATCTGTGACAGTATGTGCAAGACTAAAAGATTTGAGCTTTAAGTGAAGGGTGTGGATTAAAAACTGGTGGCCTACAGAATGAAGCAGTAAAAGAATCAAAGACGGTTTTAACAAGTAAGATACAGGAAGTGAAACCGCTTATCCAGGCTCAGAAATGAGAGCTGGATTAGACCTAACCCAGCCATGGAACCAATAAAGACTGCTTGACAAGTAGCAAGCTTAAAAAGGGAAAGGTGTTGTGTGAATAAGACCTATCTGACAATTGCATAGAAGAGAGATGAAGCAAAAATGTCTGGAAGAAAATACCACAAACAAATGCCCAGGAATTCAAGAGGACTACTATAAAGGAACTGATGTCTTCAGGGCCAGATGTACTGCATCAAAGGGTACTGAAAAAAAATGTCAGAACCTATATCACTTATCTTTGTGAACTCTTGAAAAACAGGTGAGGTGCCTAAAGACTGGAGCTAGACAAGTGTCCCAATCTTTAAGGGAACAAGGAGGATCCACAAAATCACAAACCAGTCAGCTCAACTTCAATAATAGGGAAGATACTAGAACAGATTACAGAACAGTCAATCTACAAGCACCTTGACAAGGCAACGATTGCTCGCAGCCAGCACGGATTTGTCAGGAACATATATATCATGCTGGACTAATCTCGTCTCCTTCTTTGATAGACTAACTACTTTAGTGGATGAAGGGAATGCTGTGGACATAAAATATCTTGATTTCAGCATCTGACAAAGTTTCAGATACAAGCATACATAATGTGGGTTGGAAGACACTACAACAGGTGGATTCATGGCTGGCTGAAGAACCGTACTCAAAGTGTGATCATTAATGGGAGGTATCAAGTGGGGTCCTGCAGGGCTCTCTGTTCTGGGTCTGGAGCTATTCAACATATTTATTGAAGACTTGGATGAAGGGGTGGAGGACTTTTTAATCAGGCTTGCAGGTGACAAAACTGGAAGGGGTAGCTAACATCATGGAAGACAGAATTAGAAAACAGCACATGCAAAAAGGATCTAGGGATTGTGGCTGATCACAAACTAAGCATAAATCAGCATTGTGATACAGTTTGCAAGGCGGCTAATGCAATTTTAGGCTGCATTAACAAAAGCAGTCTCCAAATCAGCAGAAGTAATATATTCCACTCTATTTGGCATTCGTCAGACCTCAGCTGGAATACTGCGTTCTATTTTGGGCACCTTCTTTTAAAAAAGGAGACATTGACAAATTGGAGTTGGGTCAGAGGAGGTTGATAAAGATGATAAATGGTCGGGAAAGCAAGCCTTATGAGGAAAGGTTGAAGGAACTGAGTTATTTAGTCTAGCAAAGTGAAGATTAAGGGAAGACCTGAGAGCAGTCTTCAATTACCTAAAGGGCTTCTATCAAGTAGATGGCAAGGAACTGTTCTGCATTGCTACAGAGGGCAGGACTAGAAATTATAGTCTCAAGTTACAGGAATGTAGATTTCAGTTAGGTATCAGGGAAAACTTCCAGAGTTGTGTGACAATGGAACAAGCTGCCAAGGAAAGTTGTAGGATCTCCATCACTGGAGAGTTTTTTAAAAAAACAACAAAAAACCAAACACACACTGGACAGTCATCTGTCAAAAGTGTTTGATAGGCTAACTGTAGTTGTAGCCCTCCTGCATTCAGGCAAGGATTGGACTAGACAACATTTGTGATCCCTTCCAACTCTTAAGATTCTATGAGAAACTATTTCTAAACTACTCAATATAATATTGAAATACCAAATTCCATAACTGTTTCTATTATTTTAACGTTCCTAAAATTTTAGTACCAATATTAATATAACGTTCAGGTAATCCTACATCAAAGAGAGCTACCAGCACAGTTCTGGTTCTATACATTTAGGGTGAAATTAAAGCGAGATGTCAACATTAACCTTCACCAGGTGCGTTCCCGCGTACCTCTCTATTAGGTATCCACCATGTGGAGGCCACACAATCACCACAGCCACTCATGGCAGAGACCAGGAACATTGCAGGCCCACCGTGCGGGCCAATGTCCTCATAGCGTCTGCGAAGTCACGCCCGGCAGAGCTGTTTCGGGTGGTGCAGGGGCTGGTCAGTCCGGCCTCCCTCCGCCTGGGCAGGGACTTGTCCCAGGCCCGCCGTGAGGAGTCTGTCACCTACTTCGCAGACAGGATCGCTGGGATTCAGAGCGACTTTGATGCTGGATATGGGGCAGTAGGGGGAGAGTGCGAGGTGATGGAGGCCCCGTCTGGTCCAGCTTTGTGGGGGGAGTTTCAGGAAGTGACGCCGGCCGATGCGGCGGACGTCTTGGGGTCTGTGAGGGCCACCTGTTGTGAACTTGATCCATGCCCGTCCTGGATGGTGAAAGCCTCCAGGGAGACGTTGGGGACGGTGCTGGCGAGGGTGGTGTGGAGGCTGCCTCCGTACGTCTCCGGCCCAGACCTGGCCCCCCTCATCCATGCCTTCGTCACCTCGAGGCTGGAGTACTGCAAAGTGCTCTACATAGTCCCTTGTTTGGAGGCTGCAGCTAGTGCAGAATGCGACGGCCCGGCTCCTCTCGGGGACGGGTCGTCGGGAGCACATAACACCTGTGCTCCGGGCTCTGCAGTGGTTGCCAATAGCGTGCCGAGCCAGGTTCAAGGATTTGGTGTTGATCTATAAGGCCCTTCACGGTCTGGGCCCCTTGTACCTCAGGGACCGCCTCACCTTCTGTGCCCCACAGCGGCTCCTTTGGTCCGCTCGGGGTGCCTTCCTGGAGGTCCCCTGTGGTAGGCGGGGGGCCACAATGGAGAGGGCATTCTCAGTGCCAGGGCACGCCTTTGGAACTCCCTCTTGGAGGAAGTTCGCCTGGCCCCAAGCCTTTTGACATTCCGGCGAAGCTGTGAAACCTGGCTGTTTGCCCAGGTTTTTTTTAGGGGGGGGGAAGGGTCGGTTAGGGTTTTTTATCTCCCCTTACCCTATTTATTGTTTTATTGTGATTCCCGGCCGTTTTAATACTTGTATTTTGGAATGTTTTAAGTGTTTTTAGATGTATTTTATATATGTGGTTGTTTTTATTGTAAGCCGCCCCGAGCTGTTTTAGGAGGGGCGGGGTAGAAATTTGATAAATAAATAAAATAAATAATGAGTGATCATGTGGTAATGTTTCATCAACTATTTTTGCCTGCAGCCTTGCCTGCATCCAAGTCCACCAGCACCAGGCAGAGGCAGGTGCACTATCTTCCTCCCTGGGCCCACCTCAGCGGTGCTGGGAGTTTGGGTGTGCAACTACCAATCCCTCCCTGGGGATTCCACGGCTTTGTGCCAGGTTTGGTGTGAGGCTGCAGAACACATCCCGCCTTCCCTCTCTGCCCCAGCTGGCCCGACTGCAGCCATGCCTCCCAATCCTCCACAGGAGCACTCCCTCTCTCTGGTCCCTAGAGGAGAGGCAGCAAGGCATCTAGGCAGAGCCACTGATCCTTCCCCCTAGGGACGTGGGGACTTTGTCAGGACTGGCGCTGGCTGTGAGGTGGCAGAAGCCATTCCCTCCCCACCCCTTCCCAAGCCCTCTGCCCCAGCAGCAGCTGCGCGCTTCCAAACCCTCCCTAGGAGCAGCCCCTGGCGATCCCACCTGCGTTCTCCCTCTCGCCAGCCCCGAACTGAGAGGGAAAGAACTGTCGGCTCCCAGCTGACCTCGGGGGGCGGGAATTGCTAGCGCAACTGAATGGAGGCTGCCACAAGCCCATCAAATGCAGGCAGGGCACTGCTCGTTTATTACAGTGGACACGCTGAACATGCAAGTGGTGAATGAGCAATGGCTGCATGGACCAAACACAAAGTGGGCTATCATCTTGTTTGATTTCACCCCTAGAGAAGACAATTCTCCTGTCTTTTTTCAAAAGACAAGACATATGAGGATGGACAATATAAGAAGCATAAACAAGAAATGTATGAGCGTGAGATGTTAAGGGGAAAATGTAGTAACACTTAAACCAAAAGTAACAGTTTCTGGCACTTTTATAGCTTTACTGAACAGCTGTTTCTAATATACCCTGAAAACCAAAGCTCTAGGCTTTCCAAAATACGTATTTTCTTGGAAAACCTGCACACATAACCTACCTTCTATTATTTTATTGCTGTTTCATCTCCTCCCCTAGTCTTAGAATTCCTTTTGATATGCAAAGTCAATAAGAAAGCTACTGCCTTACAGACAACGTTCAGGCATTTTTAATAGTGAAATGAAAACCCACGACAGACCTAAAGCTTTGGAGCATAATATTTTTTTTGTTGGTGTTTATAGATATATAAAATAATTACAGGCATGCCAAATTTGGGTTCCAAATTACACTAAGGCTTCAAGTTGTATCTGCTTATTACAACTACACTAGTAAGCATGTCTGATCAAAGAACTACTTCTACATGGTTATTTTTTTAGGTACCAACTTGAAGACATTCTTTAATCACAAGGAAAGTATTCCCCACACCATTAAAAGTAGCTCAGACTTTAAAACATTTATCTGCGGGCTGAAACTAAATTGTTGAATTTGTTTAGCCATAGGAGTTTTTCAAAACGTTAACAGCAAGTAGAAATAGAAGGCTATTACTGAAGTTTAAGCCAAGGCAAAATTAAACGGAAATAGATCTTTCCACTAGTCAGTTAAGTGTTTTTCCTTTTCTCTAAATGTGGTGACTATTAAAGCAATTCTCTTGGATATTCTGATAAACAGAGTGGATGCTAAATAATTTCTCTCAATTGTGTGCTACAAGGAGTTCCTTGTTACTGTTGTGGTTTTCCTACCTTATGCTGATGCACTGATGTATGCGACAGAAAGTCTCAAATATAAAGAGACGAGCATTCTCAATGAAATCTTCAAGACATGCCACTAAGAAAAAGTCATTCACAAGAACCTGTGGAGAGGAAAGCCAAAAATATAACAAAATAATGTAATGGGTATTATGTTTCTATACTTAATATAGCAATATTTGTACCTTCAGTAGCTGAAATAAGAGTCTTTTGAACCACTTTCTGGAATATTTATAATATGCTCAACTTCATAATTTAACAAAAAAAAATTGGAGCATATCTGCTAAAACTGCCAGTTGTGCATATACTGAAGTCTTAACTATTGAGAAGAATGTGCACTTAGCAGTCAATATTTTTTTTAAAGGCAAAATACTTTTTACTTCCTTTGATTTTGAGAACCTTTTAAGATGCATTTTAGATATTGTTATTTTGTATTTTTATTTGATACTATTTTGTACTGGTTTAGTTATTTTATTGTAAGCCACCCTGAGCTGCCAGAGGCAGGAGGGAGCAGTTTAAAAATCCCAGTGTAAATAAATATCTCCCCGTTCTCTATTGAAATCAAAAGCTTGCTCAGAGACCAGGTGAGAGGGAGGGGGCGAGTGCCCTGCCCTTCTAGACTGTTCTTCACACTCAACCTAGATAACGCTGATGTAATGGAGCTTCCAACTGCCGCCACCCCTATATGAGAATTGTGGCGCTCCTAGAAGACGACCATTCCCTTCTCTACTGTACCTTAACTTCAGCCAGGTAACCTATTCTTACAATCCCAAGGAGATTAAGTCTAATCTTAAGAACTTGCATTACTATTCAAGTTCTAAAATTGGGATTGTCAAAAAAGAAAATGTTGAATTTCAGAATTGTAATAGCTATTCACAAAGACAACAACAAAAAAATGTTGACAGTGCTTTAAGTTGTTTTACATGAATGTAATACAGTTGCAATGATAGTAGACAGCTGTGAGTATTTAAAAATATTCAGCTCATGTCCAAGTATTTAAAAATTAAGACAGGCGAGTATTAAATTACATTTGATAAAATAACCTCTCCCCATACAAGGTGTTTACATACCCAGCATCTGCTACCTAAATTGTTAAGCTAACAAGAAGCCAAAAATAATCTTACCGATTCACATTCTCTCAGTTTTTTCTGAGCGCCATCGAAGTCAAAATTAACATACAAACACTCAACGAACTCTGTTATTGGGTCCTTGTATGTATAGGATTCCTGTAAAGACAAAGTATTAGACCTTTACAATATTTTCAAGTGTACCCCAGCACCACACACATTACATTTTTCAAATCACCTACAGCCATGGCAATTCAAAATCTTTTTCAATTTAAGTGAAACTTCCAAGTATTTTAAAGAAACCTGTCTATCTAAAATGATAAACTCATCTTACAGAATCACGACTTGGTTCTATTTAAGATTACATAACTTGGAAGCAATATTTACTATCAATACTCTTCATTTAATTTTTGCAACTCTCTCAAAAGTTACAAACACCAAAGTTACAAGTGCCCAATCTGCCCAACAATCCACACCAGTCTCTCAAATTCCAAATATTCCTGAAACTTACTATTTTGTGTTGTCCTTGAGCATTCAAATCAGCATTTGCTACAATTAGAATAGTAAATTTCAAGCCATAAAAATGACTGCTCAATACTCTCGTACGTATTTATTAAAATCATTTTCCCAAGAGTTATAAACATCCATTCCCAAGGTTTGCAAACATTGTGGTTCTACCGTAATTTCAATTCCAGGTTCCGAGTGCTACAATGTGTGGTTGGAAACCATTTAAAGGAAATGTTCATTTAAAAGATATGAAACCATTTACATTTGCTATAGGTTGCATAGCATTTTAAAGAAACAAGGTAGGTCAAGGCCAAATTTGAAATGTCGTCCAATTCCTTATTATTCTGATGTTTGGTTATAAATGATCACTAATATGACTGATCATTACAGTACTATGAACTCCCTTCCCCTGGATGTTCATTTGAGCCCAGGCTGGAGTGTCTTCCAGAGGTGGTGTAAGACTTTACTATTTGTAAAGGCATTTAGCAGGCAGGGATAAGGGTGGTTGGGTGAGGGGAATAGGGACATGGTATTGGGTAGGTCTTGTGGGAGACTGTGGATATTTGGGGGGGTGGGGTATGCACTATTTTTAAAGTTTTAGGATTTTTGAGCCACCCTGAGCCTCTGGAAATCATACAAATTTAAATAAATAAAACCATCAAATGTTTCATGTAATGATTCAAAGTCAGCTTATATTTTACTACTACACAATAGTTCAATATTATATGTACAAAATCCAGGCATTTCATTAAAAGAAAACTGAAGCAGTTATAAATTCTTCTCACAGAAGTGATAACATTAAAAGGTCTCCTTTTACTAAACCCCCCCCCCCCGCCCCTAAAAACACACTCTGAATAAGTATTTACAGACAGTAATATTCAAAGGTGATAAAACAGCATTGTAATACAATAGATTTTCCTCTTATTTGAGGTGAATTAGTGAGTTGCCACAAAAGTGCCAAACTTGCAAAAACAAATTGTAAATACAAAAAGTATATTATCTACTGTTAGTTTATTATGTGACAAGCAAATAAACAAGTGTAGGGTCTACCCTACCACTACACAGTTTAACTTTAGCAGCAGTCTTAAATCTTATAATTTAGTGTTGAAACATTTGATAATAACAAGCTTAATTTTCAGGAGCCTCAGACTGATCAATCAAAACCATGCATTCAGACTTTTTTAATGGTTATGCCAATTTGAAAAATTAACATTTTACAGCAGGGCAATATTATTTTAATATCAAATCTTTTTAAAACGTACTCTATTTCTTTGTATTAACTTTGCTTTTTACAAGCTTATGTTGTAGTGTTAGAAAACTAGCATGCCTCCAACAACAAATGATTTCATGGACATATATGGCATACTTCCCCATTAGTCATTACATTATAACAAATATTATTATGAAATTATTTATTTCAACTAACAGAAGTTGCAGGAGGGCCAAAACCAAAATATTTTTATTTCCCATGTCCTAATCCCTTCAGTTTTTCACTATGTGCACATCCTTTCTCACCCTGTTTTATTCAAAATCAAAAATATGCAAAATGAAATTATGGTTATTCTGTCTAAAGAGTTCAAAAAGTGAAGGAAAAAAGGCTTTGGAAGCCACAAACACACCCAGGAACAGCTAGAAGGACAACAGAATACACAAGAACCTTAAATATTTTTTAATCAGAAGCGGTTATTCCTTACCTGCTGGATAACCTTGACTAAATCTTTCAGCACTTGCCTACGTTTTCGGACATCCTTGTTTGTTATGACTGCTGTAGTCAGATATCGAAGAATATGTGGGCACATCGTTTGAATAGCATTAAGATACCTGAAGGAGGCAGGGAAATAAAAATATGTTTGTAGCTTTTAAGACACTTAACATATTAACATTCAACAGCGTAATTTTTTTATCTTTTACACATTTAACAATTTTATACATATTACTGATTCTAGAATGTGTATATCCCCAAACAGCTTCAAACTGCAGATGTTATCCAACATCAGTTGAGCACCAGCTGATAACCAGCTGTCAGTCTTAAATTGGATTTCTTTTACTAGACTGAATATACAAAAAAGATTGCTGCAATCTCTCAAAACCAATGTTTTTATTGATAATTACTTACTGAAAAAATCCATAAAGACCCATGATTTATAAAACATCTAATATTTATAAAAAATAATTTCTTTAGAGCAAGTAAATCACAGTAACTCTACAACCCAATCATTTTACCTGTAATAAACATGGACAAAATATATTAAGATACCCTCTGTAAACTAACATATAAGGCTGGTGGTATACATATCACTATCAGATGTCAAGCCAGTTAAAAAAAACCAAACCACCACACACTGGTAGAGCTTTCCTCTGTGTTAAATGTTTATGGCAGGGCATGAAATTGGCAGGCGTCTGGGAGCCATTGGCGCCCAAAAAACTGAGGCTGACGACTGGTTTAGGGATGTAGTGGGACAAGAACAGTTTAATATCAGGATAAAGTCTGGCGACTGATTTTTTTGGGGTCCCAGAGTTTGATCTAAAATGGCATGCCCTGGTTTAAGCAATGCACTGAGTCAACGCTTTAGTCTGCTGCCAAAGTCTTCCACCTTGCCTGCTGCTTTGATCATGTTCAGCCTCTCCTCTCCGCCCTATGCCGTCTCCCTCTACGGCAATGCAGTCAGGACAAGGCTCCTGGTCTTCACCTTCAAGGCTCTATATGGCCTTGCTCCCCCATCTCTCTGCGTTGTTATATCCCACCACATTCCTGCCCAGGAGCTTAGCTCTTCCTCCGACCCCACCCATGCCTGCTTGCAACTCCCCAGCTCCTCTAAAAGTCTTCAGCCCTTCTCTCTTGCTGCTCCCCATGCTTTGCACTTCCTCCCTGGATACGTTCATTCTGCTCCCTCCCTCCAAACTTTCAAATCCCTCCTGAAAACCTAACTTTTCCATCAGGCTTTCCCTGGCTTGTCTAAAGTGAAACTGCATCCCCTCCCTCACTCAGAATCTCTTCTCTGTAACTAAGCTAAGCACATGCACCTGAGGAGTCTCTCTCAGATTGTAAGCTCCTCGGGGTAGATACCTGTCTAAGTACTGATTGTAAAGTGCCAGGTACACGGTTCGTGCTATATAAATAAAATAATCCATTTTAAGCAACTCAGCAAATAGAAGCAGAAATGTGGCAGTTTAACCTCTGCAGTGCACCCGTAATCAGGGCCAGACGTAGGAATTTTGTGCCCCATGGCCCTCCTCAGGCTGCTGCACCCAAGCCAAGTCCCACCTCCATGCTGCGTTTATGGGTGGGGGAACCCTGTGTGAACGACATGACACGTGTTACTGCGGTAAATAGAAGTGTGTGAGTGTGCCCACCTAACACGCATCCCCGCTCACCCCCCACTCATCCCATGCACAGAGCAACCGGAGAAAATAGTGGTTGCTCTGTGGGTGCGGATGAGTGGGGGGGTGAGTCGGGATGTGTGTGTGGCCGCGCTCATGGACCCTCCACTGGATGGAGCCGTGTAAAAAAGGCCTGTAAGGAGTCCAGTTGCTACCTTGTAAACAAGGTTCTTCGAGATGGCTCCGAACATTCTCACAACACCCACCCTTCCAGTCTCACATGGAATTTTTTTCTTATATTTCTAGGAAAGGTTGGAATGAATTGTCATTCTGAGAGGGAAGAGTGCTTTTTATACTACAAGAGCTCGGGACCATCACATGGTCTATTATTTGAATATGGTGAGCATGCCATGCACAACGCAGCTGTGAGAATGTTTGGAGTCATCCCGAACAACCTTCTTTACAAGGCAACAATCTTCTGATCCCTCACATGGGGAGGAGGAGTTTGTAAACAGACAGTTTTATCTCCTAGTCCGGACGGTTGTCCCAGTATCCCACTGCTGCTGTTGCAGCAGCACTACTAACAGGCAGACAGCAGCTTCAGGTAAGGGATGGGGACCCAGGCAGCAGGCTTCAGCTGCGGGCAGCGGCCTCCAGCCATGAAGGGGGAGGGAAGGGGGGGGAGCGGGGTGGTGCCAGGGCCAGGATTACCACCTCCCAGAAAACGCTGCCCCAAGGCATTAAATACTTAAATTGCATTCTTACCTAGATTGACTAGATTACAGGCATGCTCGGATACTGCCCCTAACTCCAGGCATGCCTGTAATCTATTCAATCTAGGTAAGAATGCAAATTAACTATCTAAAGCTTTAGAAAACACACAGTTCCAATGCAAGCAGTGACGGTAAGACTTGGGGTAAAGAAACATGTGACTGTTCCGCGGTGGCAACCCAGCCTGGGTCACCACAGTGAACATGGTTCGGGCTGGGCTGCAGAACAAATGTGCCTGCGACCTGGGGAGGGCAGGGGGAAGCATGAACGTGTGGCCATCCGTCCGCCCCGCGCTCCCTGCCATGACGGGCAACCATGGCAGCCAATGACAGCCCCTGCCCCAGGCCACCTCTGCCTAAACAGACACGACAGCCCACTTTGGCCCAGTTGGACAGGTCGTCGTCTGGGTTGTGACCTCTGTTTTCCCAGGCCAATGCCTGGCAGCACCTGCAGAGACATGCAGGCAAGGTCTGGGCCAGAGTGGGCCTCCGTCATGTCTGTTTTTACCCATTCACCTGATTTTAGACAACTGAACTTGATGTTCCATGTTTTCAGGGTGCTAGCAGACATCACGTTCACAACACACTGTTGCAGGTTTAGAAACTAGAGAGCGCTCTGCAGAGGGCTGGGTGAGGAAGTTAATTTGTAGCATCAAACTAGTACGCAACACAGTAATTCCCTTGAAAAGTCACAGAGGGAACCTTCCACTGAATTTTCACAGGTGCTTTCTACAGCTTTAGAAGTGCAAACATCTGAAAGCAGCACCCTTATTTCTTGTTTGATGTGATGAAGATATGGCCTGCAAATAGATGCAAGTCACTGAAATGCTAATTATAAAGCTTTTGATGTGTAGCTATAATTTTCAAACCAAATTTCAATTGTACCTTACTGTTCCTTCATCAAATAGACTAAGACAATTAAAAACTGAAAGTGTTAACTCAACCACTGAAGAGTTGCATTTAACGAATAGGAGAGATTTTCCAGTAATCCAATGTAAGTAAACAAAAGCTTTCCTGAAACTAAGGTACAACTCTTATAATGCTATTAGAGATAGAAAATTGAATTGCTAAATCAAACAGTTTGTAGCTTTTTGCACTGCTCTGACTCAGCAAAGTAATATCCAAGGAAACAGAATGCATTTGTAACACAATTCTTTATTAGCACCTGTTATCATAAATCATTAAGACAATGTTTCAACTTAATTGCATCTGACTACTTTATATCCATAGTATTGTTTTACATTTAAATTACTTAAGAAATTCAAGAGCAGAAGCATTTTCCATTTTAAATTCAGTGAAACTGAGCAACGTCATTGTCATATGATGTAACCAGCTTAATGTTCTGCCATTCTCTCTATATATTTAAAGAGCAAATACGATACTCAATTGTAGCTATTATTCATAGAGAGTTGTGAGGCCATACGAGACAGGGAGGGAAGGCTACAACGCCTTGGGTTGCCTTACTCTCCCTGGGCAGCCGGGCCATGTGGTGTAGTTTATTGCGTGGCCGGAAGCTGCCAGATGTACCCCTTGTGTCGGGCGAACAGTCGGCTGCTACGTGTTGTGTCCTCGGAAACATTATGAGGATGCGTCACAGATAAGGTAAGGCTGTCCAGGGCAAAGTTACTTGCGTGGAGGGGCTGCGTGGTGGGCAGTGTTGCCTGTGGCATATCATGGCTGGGAGCAGGATCTCCATTGGGCCAGGGTAGGGGCAAGTGTCCACTTGTGTGGTTGGTACTGCAGCCCGCCCCAGCGCGGTGGGAGCTCCAAGAGCAGCCTGGCGGAAGGTGGATGGGTGGGGTGGGGGTGTGTGTGTGTCCTCATGTGCCCAGCTCCCTATGCTGGCCCCGTAGTGTGGCGGCTGTGCTTGCACACCACAGAGCCACACGGGGTTCTGGCCCTCACTACTCATGTGGCCTTATCCTGTAAGTTACATATCTTTTCCTCATTGAATTTTAGTTAAATGTGAAGTGTAGCTAAATGTGAAAATATTACGTATGACAACTGTGGAAATGACAGCTATTTACTTTCACCTATTAATCCCTTACCATTATTTCCTTTTACATTTGTATAGATCAGACAGCATGGAGTACCATTAACGGCCATCTATGGATATATGTCAAGCATTGTGTTATGGTAGCATGAGACATTGTCATGGAAAAGTAACAGAGCCCTAAAAGCTATAGCAGCCTTTTTAACTGCAGAAAATCAGAGCTAAAATAATACAATTTATTAAATGCCTCTAATTTGGTAGCTGTGGGAACATGTTTTCTTAGAAGGCTTTTGCATACAGGATGTGGAGTTAGGTATCACCAGTCCACTGTAGACTTACAAACTAACTTTATGGCCTAATTTCATTTTCAATGCATATTCCTTACAGTTTAACGTTTTTTGCTCCAATTATTTAAGATAAAACCAGAGTACTGAAATTGGGAATAAAAGCTATCAATAATTAGAACAAGGTAAGTGGGATTCATGATGAGCGAGTTGACTGACAACTACTAAATCTTGTAATATTAGCAAGAGTATGTCACACAATAAATTGTAATGCAGAAGAGCAATACCTAATCACAGTAGTTCTCTGGCTCTGCAACCTGCAGTGTGTCGTCTCAATGCCTTATTCTTGAAAATTCAAGTCAAATTGCTTGCAAATCTGGCTAGAAGCAAGAGGAGGGAAGCACTAGCAGCATAATAGTCTAACAGGTTTTCCACCTACCACGATGGATTCTGGCACAGCAGGAAAGGAGTTTTTCCATCAGTCCCTGATTGGTATTTGTTTAGTAGATAGGAAAATTGGGCACTTACCTCCTGAATTTTCTTTCTACTGGGGGTCCTCCTGGACGGCCAGTTATCACAGTAGGGTAGATCCCGCCATCAACCAGTAGGAGGCAGACAGGATGATTTTTGTATACAGTGTCCCAGGGATCTCCATTACTCCAGTATATTCCAGCCTTCCAACCTATTGGATAGCATCCTACTAATGAGAAAAACTAACTATGTTCATTATGAATTTTGGAAAAACATCAGTGTATTCCTCCTTTGGAAACTTTTTTTTAAATTATTTATTTAATATATGGTCACAGTCTAGACAACTGTCAACCTTGCCCTATAGTTGACCCTTGAAGGTAAACAACAGAATTTAACTTCCTGCCCCCCAGAATTCCTCTTCATTCCGGGCGGGTCTGGCCGTCCAGGAGGACCCCCAGTAGAAGGAAAATTCAGGAGGTAAGTGCCCAATTTTCCTTTCTCCCTGGGGGTCCTCCTGGACGGCCAGTTATCACAGTAGGAGCTTTCCCAAGCAGTGTCCTTCAAATTATATCTGAAAAAAGGGGAGGGCTTAAATAAAGAGGACCTTAAGCTGATCCAGGTACTGCTTACAGTACCGCCTGTAACACCCTTCTCCCCAAAACTGCTTCAGCCGACTCATGTAAAGGAATTTTATAATGCCTTGTGAACGAATGTACCAAGGCTCACGTGGCTGCCTTACAGATTTCCCCATAGGAGGCTGCGTTTCTGAAGGCCTGCATAATGGCCGCCCCTCTTAGGGAGCGGGCGAAGATCCCTTCCAGAGGAACTTCCCCCCGCGCTCGATATGCCTCTTTTATGCATAGTATTATCCAACGAGCTATTACTGCTTTTGAGGCTTTTTTCCCTTTATTGTGAAGACCGTAAGATACAAACAGAGCTGCTGACTTTCTGAATCGTGCTGCACAGTCTAGGTAAATCTTAAGGGGCCTGGAGACATCCAGGGTGTGCCATATCTTCTCCTGAGGGTGAGAAGGATTTGGACAAAAAGATGGGAGAACGCTTGGTCTCTATGAAAAAGTGAATTTACCTTGGGGAGAAAAGATGGGTTAAGTCTGAGAGATACGGATGACTCTGAATGAGCAGAGATTTGGCTTTATGGAAAGGGCCCCCAGCTCCGAAATCCTTCGTGCTGATGTAATACCTATCAGGAAAGCCATTTTTAGGGATAGGTAATACAGTGACACCTCCTCCATAGGCTCAAAAGGGGTGCTAGTCAACGCCTTTAGGAGTAGATTTAAATCCCAAGAGGGGAAACGATGACTCACCAGGAGAGAAATGACCCTGGCTGCTCTAAGAAAACGAATTATGTGTGGGTGCCTAGAAATCCTTTCACCCCTAACCGTGCCAAGAACGCTTCCTATGGCCGCAACTTGTCTCTGCAAGGTGTTGGGTTTTAAACCCCTATCCAGACCCGCTTGTATGAAATCCAGAATTACCTTAACTGAGGCTTTGTCTGGTCCCTCTCCCCTTCCCTGGCACCACTTCACAAAACAAGCTAAAGCGTTCTGGCAAATGCGCTTGGTTGCCAGGCGTCTAGACTAGAGAATGGTGTGTAGGACCTGCTGAGAATAACCTAGCTTCCTAAGGGCCTCCCTCTCAATCTCCAGGCTGTTAGTTTGAGGGCTAGCGGGTCCTTGTGAAGTATTGGCCCCTGCGATAGAATGTCCTGTGTGAATGCGAGTCTGAGTGGAGGTTCCAGTATTATTTCTAGAAGATCTGCGAACCACGGTCGTCGAGGTCAGTAGGGGGTCACTAATATCAACTCTGCTCCTTCCCTCTTGGTCTTTGCCACTGTCCTGTAGATCAGAGGAAAAGGTGGGAAAGCGTATAGGAGACCTTGTGCCCATGCCCGGTTTAGGGCATCGAAATGTTCTGCTTGTGGATCTGGGGACCTGGTTATGAATCTCTTTGTCTTTGTGTTGGTTGGGGAGGCGAAGAGATCCATCTCTGGAGTTCCAAAGGCTTCGACTATGGATCTGAATGTCACTGGATGGAGTGACCACTCCCCCAGGTCCAGTGTTTCCCGGCTCAACCAGTCGGCTTGTGTATTCTTGATCCCTGGTATGTGCACTACTCTGAGGGACTTTAGATTTGCTTCTGCCCATCTGATCAGGGCTGAGGCCTGCTGATGAAGAGCTTCCGACCGCAAACCTCCTTGATAGTTTATGTATGCTTTTGCCACCATGTTGTCTGTATAGATGACCATGTGTTTTCCTCGGATCAATGGGGCGAGCTCCTGAATTTATTTATTTTTATTTATTTATTTAGTAGATTTTTATACCGCCCCATCCTGCACAGCAGCTCGGGGCGGTTTACAACAATAAAAAACCATTTAAAACATTTAAAATACAATCATAAAACTTATCAATAAAACAGGGTGGTATAAAAATAAATATACAGGTGGGGGATTAAAAATCACCCCCCCC
>QEPC01013438.1:2701243-2743617 GCA_003113815.1 Sphenodon punctatus | reverse complement strand
GAGCCCGTGAACCCTATCGTGAACCTTGGGACCCCTCCCCTGTGGACCAGGCACCTCCCTCACTTCTCCGCCCTACCATTCCCCTGGCAAGCGCGAGTAGTGAGTTTGGACCCCTTTCCCTTCCCCCGCTCTGTGCCCTATGATGATAGGGGTCGACATTCAGAGTGCGTAAGCACACGAACAGACCCACACACTATCCTGACGGGCTTCCTTTCCCCGCACTTCGCAAGCAGAGCTCCCTTGTGTGCAAGAGGTGTGAACGGGTGGTGCTTCTCCCCTTCCTACCCCCCTCCCATTGACAATAACAGACCCCCTTACACAACAGCTTGCAGGACTCTACTGCCAAATGCTACTTCAGCAGAGTCTAGAGTATGCATTTTACAGTGCTTAGTCAAGGTGTGAACCAGAGCCCATGTACCAGCCCTGCAACTTTCCTCATAAGACACTTGGTTTCTGCACGCCTGAGAGGTGGCCAGCCCTCACAAGGAGTAAGCCCAAATGGTATGTAGGGGAGCCTTATTCTCTACCCGGTATGCTTCCTGCACACAGGCCACCAACCACTTAGAGATAGTGGTCTTTGAAGACTTCAAACCCCTCCTGTTCTAATGGTATGAAACAAACAGTGAAGGGGAACGGCGAAACCGCCGTCCTGTCTATATATACTTTCAAGCCCTTCGGACATCTAATTTGTGCCACAGTTTCTCCCTCGGGTGAATTGGATTAGGGCAAAACAAGGGCAACACAATCTTCTGACTCATATGGAAAACTTTGGGCGGAAAGCAGCATCTGGCCACAAGGCCATCGAATTGTCTCTAAAAGAACAGAAAACGGTCTCCACAGAAAGCACCCCTAGCTCAGACACATGTCGAGCTGAAGTAACAGCCACTAAAATGACCCCTTTAAGAGACAGGTAGTAGGGAGATATTTCCCTAATCCGTTCCAAGAGAGTCCTAACTAGAGCATTTAGCACTATACTTGGATCCCAGGAGGGTTCCCCACATTAAGGAATTGCCTTTTGTGAGAATGCTTGGTAATGCTATATAGCCCCCTACACAGAACAAGACGCTGTTCAAAGCAGCTACCTGCCACGCCAGTGTTTGGTTTCAGACCCTTCGCAAGTCCATCTTGTAAAAACTCGAGAATAGTCTTTGTCCTAGTCTTCAGGGTTCCAGCAAGAGCACCAGTGAACAAAGAACCTCCACGTGCATTGACAGATTTTTCGCGTGGAGTATCCACCACTGCCGAGGAATAACCCAAGATTCTCAGTGCTCCTCGTTCAACCTCTACACCGTTAGCTTCAGAACGTCCAGATTGCTGTAGTGGACTGGATCTTGCGAAAGCAGATCCGGAGTGATGCAAAGTCTTACTGGCTCCTCTGTTTTTAGTTAGTTAATTTACGACCAAAGCCAAAACATATACACAACGGAGAAAGTATAAAAATCACAAAACCCAGCAAAATCAACATGCCTTAACACATCCACTTGCCAACAATCAGTACCAGTACAGAGATATACAGAATATTGTATATACTGAACATTAGGTATCTAACCCTTTCTCCTTCCTAATCTTCTCCATACCAAAAAGTTAGCTAAGGCAGATAAAACCTTGTGTGTCTTGTTCTGAAGAAGCCAAATAGTCTTCCATTGAACTGGCCATGTTACAAAGAAAACTGTTAAAGGGTTAAGAATGATCTCGCACTTCCTTATAGAAAGGACACTGCCACAAAAGAAGGACCTATATCTTCAATTGCTCCTTGAGCATGAACAAAAACGATCCTTAAAAGCTATTTTGGCCCACCTGCCTTTTGATAATCGCCAACTTAATCTGATTGAATCGTAATTTTATAATAAGCCTTCTAGACATATTTATCCACTCCCATAAGGTAGGAGAAAAAAACTTCAATTTTAAACAGATGGTACAGTGGTGAGCATTTGTCCCCCATACAATTCCAAAATCCACCTGTTCTGCCATATCGGTTAGCTGTAAAAAGATCTCAGATTTGTCCTTAGGGAGGGGTAATTCATCTGCTGAAATCTAGCAATCCCTCAACCCTGCCACAAACAGCACACCCTTTCATCAATCTATTTAAATTGTAAAGATGGAAAATCCTCCAGATCAAGGAGGTATTGTTTAGGATATCTGGTGGGCATATAAGATCTAATTTTGAGCCATTAGCAAATCCAGCACAAACCAGCCAGGACTTCTACGTTGGAACCTGCACCTCCAGGAGTCTCCTCAAAAAAAATAAAAATCAATCAATAAATTTGGACAAGTTCAACTCTTTGCTTTACTGTATTGTCGAGGCCACACAACTCAGTCCCATATAAGACTGCTGATCGCATCTTTAGGGTCCCTACCTTGAGGGTCCCTACCTTGAGGGCCTCCCTTAGGGATCTTTTACCAAAACTATTATAAAAGCAAATGATCCCCGAGCTCATCTGCAAGTATCTAGACTCTAGAGCACAATCACTTAACATGACAACCAATTAGATGAACCCGTGAACATCACCCCAAGATATGAAAAGTTATTGACCAGTTCTAGCTGAATCTCTTCAATATACCATTTATAGGGTTTCCTCCCACCAAAAACCATAACGTTTGACTTCTGGCTGTTAATCTCCAGCTTGTTAGTTTTATAGTTTAGCTGAAGATCTGCGAGCCACAGTCTTCTGAACCAGAAGGGTGTGACAAGGATCAGGCACGCTTGGTTCCGATGTGTCTTTGCTATCATTCTTGTGATCAGTGGGAACATGTACAGGAGCCCCCTGGGCCACGGCTGATTCAGGGCATGCTGCGCTAGTGTCCATGTCTCTGGATGTCGCAACATTAAGCGTTGAACCTTTGCGTTTTTTCTTGTTGTGAACAGGTCCATGACCAGTCTTCCGAACACCGAGGCTATCTGTTGGAATGCCACCTCAGAGAGACCACTCTCCCAGATCCACCGTCCTCCGGCTCAGCTAATCCGCCCGAACAGTTGCCTTTCCCTGGATGTGAAGGGCCCTGAGCAAGGCAAGATGTTTCTCCACCCACGTGAACATCAGAGTGGCTTGCTGGTTCAGGGACCAGGACCGAGATCCCCCTTGGTATTCGTGTACACTTTTGCAGTCACGTTGACCATGAGCACTATCACGTGGGCTCTCTGTGTCAGACTAGAAGGTCTTGAGGGCCAGAAAAACTGTTCTGAGCTCCAGCAAGTGGATGTTACATTTCCATTCCTATAGAGATCAAGTTCCCTGGGTTGTCGTGTGGTGCAGTTATTTCTGTTTTGTATTGGCGTTTGTTTTTATAGGCTCTGTATAGGTTGTGTATTGTATGATATTGCTGTTTTAAGGCCATGGCAGAAGCCTGGGTCAATAAATTATTATTCATTCATTCATTGTGTTGTCGTGTGCTTCAGGTGTGCTCCCCATCCGAACAGGCTTGTGTGTGTTGTAATCATGACTTGGAGGGGGTCCGCCAAGAGGTATCTGTTGTCGAAACAATCTCCCTCCAACCACCAGGACAGAGAAGACTCCAGGTGCCTTCCGGCAAAGACGCGGACTTTCGTGAACCTGCCTTATCAAGTCCTGCAGTTTGACCTGCCATTGCTGGGTGATGAAGGACTTGTGTGTGAAGGTGTCTAACAGCAACCCAGATGTTCCAGGCGCTGCGTGGCCATAAGGTGGCTCTTTCTGCGGTCCATTATGAAGCTGTGTGCTTCCAGGTACGGGACATCTCTGATTGCTTGGTCCTTGGAAGTCGAGCAGATGAAAAGGTCTTCTAAGTATGGGTGAATCCAAATGCCTTCCGTGCTAAGGTTGGCCACCAATGGAATGAGCACTTTTGTGAAAGTCCTCGAGGAGGCTAGACCAAAGGGAGAGTACTGCCAGTGTTCTGTGGTATAAAGGAACTGAAGCCATCTCCTGTGCGTCAGATGGATATGCATGTGAAGATACGACTCCTTCAGGTTCAACGATATCAGTCATTCCCATTGGCCAATTGTGGAGCAGATGGAAGTGAGCATCTCCATCTTGAATTTCTTTGCTTTGACTCGCTTATTCAGGCGTTTCAAGGTCGAGCACCGCTTTCCACTTCTCTGACTTTTTGGGAGACTAAGAAGAGACTTTGGGAGACTCTGACCCTTTTTCTGGAACCAGCTCGATATACATAAGTTTCAAAGGATTAGGGCTCTCTCCCAGCATTGCCTTATGTTTTTCCATGCTTTCTGACACTAGAGACACAAAGAGGAAAAGACGAGGGAACAAACAGAACTCTATTGTGTAGCCTGCACAGACAGCCTTCCCCCCAGACAGGTGGGTTCCTCTGGAGGGAGAGAAAATAGTCATGCATCAGTCTTTGCATTGGACACCCCTCCCTGGTCTTTGAGGCAGGAGGTGTGTCCAGTTCCCTTGACTTGTTCCAAAGGGTCTTGTACTTATGCTGACAAGGTTTGATGGCATGATAGTTATGCTTGGGGGAGGGATATGTTTTTATAGCTTTATACTGTTGGATTTATGCTGTAAGCCGCCCAGATCTGCCTTTAGCAGGAGGGGCGGGATATTTATTTTTAAAATAAAATAAATAAGATAACCCCATTGGTGTTTCCTGAGGAAAAGTCTCGAAAGGAGCGTTTAGGGCCTACAGGGTCTGTTTTTTACTCTTATCTTTGTTGAGTTTAAACACCCTAACATGATGTTGCCACTGAGTCCTAACCGAGTTTTTGGGGTCATCCTGGACAAGGTTGGGAACTGCCCTTAAAATGGGTTTTTCCTTTTTGAGGGCTTTGCTTTAGGGACAGCGGGAGGATTGAGTTTAAGGTCCTGTAGCCCCAGCCTGCTCTCCTTTTCCCACTGTGATCGGCATCCGCCTTTTCTTCACAGGGGGAGGCAGTAGCTGTCCCCTCCTTCTGTAGCAGCCGATCCGGCAGATGCAATCCCCTAGACAGACAGACAGACTGCTGGTAAGGAGTTGCTGCAGGGTGGGTCCCTCCAACAGCCTGTCACTGAAAGGGTTAACATCTTGCCCTTGGGGCTGATGAACTTGATTGGCCTCACAGGCAGTTGCATACTATAGGAATCTTAAAATGCACTTCAACAGGGAGGCAGACAAGCAGCTTTGCTGCAGTTGGCCAACTAGGAGAACTCCAACTAACTAAACCCTACCTCAGCTCTGAGAAGAGGACTGGTGGCTGAAAAGGAGGATATTAATTCATGGTGCTACTGGTGGGCTTGAATCACTGTACAAGGTAAAGGAAAATAAGCTTCCACTATCAGTTTTATTTAACAGGATCTCTCTGGTGGCAAGTTGGAGCAGAGAATAGCATAGTAACAGATATAACCATGCTAAAACCTAGCATGAGCTCTTCCTAGTGCCAGCCGCACTGCAACTAAACCATACTGTAATTAGAACATCTGGTTAATGGAAATATATGATCACAAGCTCCTTTTTTCCTTAAAATATTCAATTACTTTTTCTTTAAAATGATTTTCAATAATTTAGCAAAGACTTAAAACTATTAAAATTCCTGTCCATTTCTGACTTTGATTCTGCACCCAGATAGCCAAGTCCTTCACCTCCTCTCCTCCAGGGACTTCTGGATCATCCTTTCCTCCCCCACTTCAGTGATTATTTCCCTTCACTGGATGACTATATACGTTTTAGAGAGCCTGAAAGTTTATTGATAAGAGAAAACGTGTACAATGAAGTACAATGTCAACCATTACTTTAGAGGAAATTGTGATAAGGAATACATTTTTGAACTGGCAACACTTCAACAATTTTTCCTGTGCCTTCCCTCTCTTCTGCTTACATAATACCAAGTTTAACTCACGTTATTATCTATTGTCTCTTTCAATCTTGTAAGGTCTTCCATGGCTGCATCCCAGTTCTGCATCAGAATTTCAGATGCCAGTTTTCCCCAAAGTGAACTCAAAGCATTTCTATCTGTTGATGGAACCTGTTTTGAATAAGTAAAGGCAATTATTATCTCCACAATAGTGTAATTTAATATTTTACTTGGTCAAGTATTTTGATTAGAGACGTTCTGGCACCAGATGAAAGACAGAAGGCCAGACTTCCTTAGTTCAAGTTTTTCTAATTAAAATGCTACACGTCATTTTAGAATCAGTTTTTATTTTGTAGGAAACAGCAATACAAGCTATTAAAAAAGCTACAATTGGAGATAAAGCAAATTGGTAGCAGTGTTAATGCTGCCAGTGAGGATTCTTTGGCAAGGAGTAATGCAATGATGCAACACAGTGACATCCAAATGTCTTTTTAGTTCATATGCTATTTTAAATTATTGTAAAAGTAAAACTACCAACTCTTCAAATGAAGTCCTACTAGTAAGCCAGGGAAATCTGGCCAATAAGAGAGCAGAAAGCATCACTCTGGGCAAGTATGATGGCACACCACCAGCAGGAACAGAAATAGCCAAGGGCTTCACGGCCCTTTTGTAGTTTCAGATTCAAACGTGTTCAATCTGTGCACTGGCAAGCCCTGTGCAATTCTAATAGAAAACTCAAAGCTCAGTGACATTATTTCACAAGTATGGAAACAGAAACATTTACTAAAAATTAGGCAGGATGTCTTCTAATTTATTTTCCCCCAGAGCAGATAACCAAGTCTGTTTCAAGTACGGGTAGTTCTGGGGTCTATCAGTTTTAGTTTATACAAGACTGGACTACATTAGGTCAGTTGGAGTGTCAAATTCTAATCTCAAATCTCTTACAATGGTTCTTTCATTGCTTGAGTATCTCTATCATTTTAAATTAATCTTCTCCAAAGGAAAGTAATAATGTAAGTTTCACATCAAGCTAGCTGTGAAAGAAGTTTTTAATAAAGCTAATTTCCAAAAGTAATTGGTAAGAACAAATTTTATTTTGGCATGCTAAAGTCCTAAAGGGACCAAACTATAAAAAAAGTTAGAACTTAGACTACTACCCATAAAAACACTCAAATTTTAAAAGCACATTTTTAAATAAGTGTTAAAAATATAAAGAACATAAACAAGATTTTCAAGTTGTTTTTAAGTTTATGAGTTATTACATTGATGCCACTTCAGTTCTAATTATAGACAATTAACAGAATGGGCAGTGTCCAATTCATTCCAAGACCACCGTATATTCTAAACTTTAATCTTTTGACAAACTGTGAAATTAACAAGAAAACCCCAGAAAACACATACAATTACACAAGATTCTTCGAGAGATCCTTTATGTAGCCATATAATGAAATTAGTAACTAGCCATGTTCCAAGTGCCAATATAAAAAGCTTTTTGCTGCACTTTAGCAGGTATTCCTTTTGCTACCAAGGTTCAGATATACTACTTTGGCTCTACTCCATGTCATTACAGTTGGCTCTTCATAGTAAGCTGCTTTCAGTGATATGCAATAGTTTCAATATCTGGATTTTCCAGCAGTTACCTTAAGTTTCCATTTGTTAGCGAAGTGGCACATTCACTCTCAGACAAGCAACAATAAATTTACTGTGCTGGAACTCGAAGACACTAAATCTTCATTCTCAAAATTCACTCCCAGCATTAACAAATGATATGAATAACCAGCTCTTTTCATGTACTTGTAATGAAACCATGGCTCTGGTTCTACAATCCTCATTCAAGCTGTTTAGATTTCCAAAGTAGATGACTCTTAATATTCTAAATCCTTCATAATATTCAAGGGAAGAGAGATGGAATTTCGATAAGCAGCTATAAGTTCAGCATTACCCCTGATTACCCTCAATTTACCTGTAAGCTGCTCAACACTACTTCTTGGCAAAGAGTTAGATTACAAATGCTTGTTCTTTTTAGCTGCTGTTTGTAATCATTTCTCTAGTCCACAATCACAGTAGAAAATAATTACACTAACAAATTTAAAAATCTGCTTTGGAATTGCCATAAGAAGTTTAATACTTTAAAGTTACAACATCAAACTATAATGACTAAATGTTAAAGGCTATAGTCAATTCTGATGAGAGTAAGTTAGACATATAAAATGGGCTTTGGCTTATGCGTGTGTGCACCATGTTGCAAAATGTTTCTGCTTCTCTGTTCTTTAAATAATTAAGGTATTTGCTTTTACATTCTCATGTTGCAGAGTTCTTGTAAATATCAATTTCCTACCTGTTCAAAAGAACAAAGGAGATTTCAAGAACTGCAGGTACATTCATGATAGGTGAAGAGCAAATAAAAACTGCATTTTGCTAGTGCATTTTCTCCCTAAAAGGGTAATTCTAATATCAATTAAGTTTTAAACCTCTGATTAGTAGAATAAGGTTTCTCAGATTCCACAAAAATGTTGCAATCTAAAAAGATTACCATGAAGGCCAGAGTTGTCCCCTAATACACACATGGAACTCATAATCATCATAAGATTTATTGTGGTCACACAAGGCATCACAAAGTACAACCAATAACATACAACAAAACTTAAAATCAGGGGAATTAAAAAGTCTACAGCAAATACATTTATGAGTTGGCCAAGGCCAACTTCCTCTCATGCATCATTATTATTATTATTATTATTATTAACAAACATTTATATAGCACCAGCAGTGTACCTGGCACTTTACAAAGTAATAAAATAGACAAGGTCCCTGCCCCTAGGGCTTACAATCTGAGAGACAGGAGCTGGGGGAGAGACTTAGGAAGGGGAATAGAGGGAGAGACAAGGGGTCTAACATTCATGAAGATGCGAGGTCTCAAGTGCACGTACTTGGCTTGGTTACGATGAGAATGACAGCAGGCAGGTCCATGTTGCAAGGAAAAGGGTAAACCGATCATAGGTATAGGAATAGTGGCTCAGCAGGATAAACAGTCAGACAGAGCAGAGCGAAAGAGGTGAGTTTTGAAGGTATGAAGGGAGGGGGCAAGGCGATGTGGACAGGGAGGGAGTTCCAGGCATGGGGGGCAGCAAGTGAGAAGGGACTAAGGCGCTTAGGGAAGGTGTGGAAGAGTGAGAGAAGGGACAGAGGAGGAGCAAAGTGCACGGGCTGGAGTATGGAGGGTGATAAGTGCTCCATACTTTTTTGCATGATCAAAAAAACAAAATTTGGCCACCTGGGCAGATATTACAGGGTCTGAATCCTCCAAAAGAAAAGTTTTCCTTGGCTACCCCCCCCCACCCCACACCTACCCCCCCAATTTAAATACCACCAGCTCTAAGATTTTGTGGCATAAAACCTTGTACTGTAGTCAATCAAATAGGGCATGAGCTAATGATTCAACTGAACACCGAGAACAACTTTTACAGCCTCTGTGAACAAGGAGTATTAGTAAGCCTACCTTCCGTTACCACTGAAAGCAGTAAGAAAAAAACAGGCCAGAGTAAAGGCAATTCTATTTGACCAATCAGAAAGAGAGGCAAAATATGCACCTCCGTCAAAGCACACTGGCAACCCTTTATTAACTTTAGAAATCTTCTGGGCATGAATTGCAGCATTGCGTGTCTGAAGCTCCTGATCATTAACTCTCTGCTTAATCAAAGAAAAAGCTTGAGTAAAGGGCAGATTGAACAGACGTTCTTCAGAAAATCCCAGTTTCGCCAGTCTAGTTTCCACCCCAATTTCCCATGGGCCATGACCCACTGAATTGAAGGTCACAAGCACCAAAGGACTCTGGGAATTATGGATCAACCGGAGCCAAAATTCAATAATCCTTAGTTTAGCCAATGACTCCAGAGATGGAAGACTAAGCCCAGATCTCATCATAACAATGGGGTAATTTCTTTGCAAGTACAAGAATGCTTTCATAAATTGATTGTGTAATGCTTCTAATTCAACCAGAAGAGAAGGGCCCCATACAGGAACACCGTACGTAATTTGGGCCAGTACCTTAGCTTTACAGATTTTAACTGCAGGGCCAACCAACTTCCCATCCTTCGAATAATAATAGCTAACAATGCCCTTGGCCAGTTTTCCTGCCTGCAACCTCGCAATTTTAAGATGATACACCATCAAGTCATCAACTGGGAAAAAGTGACACCTAAATATCTTAATTGGAGTTGAATTCATGGTCCATCTTCGTTTACGGGGGTTACCCATTACTAGCACCTTGGTTTTGGTGTGGTTAATTTCAAAAAGTTCCCTTGAACAGTAGAATTGGTCCATTAATTGTCTCAGCCCCAACTGAGACTGGGCCAATAATATCATATAATCCGCATAAAGAAGGACACCGGCAAATTCCCCACTATCAATCACAAATAGATAGAAACAGAACTGATGGCAAGCAACTTTACTTACAACCACTAATTCCAGTGGCTGTCATAGAAGTTGTGTCTGTACATCTTTCCAGATGTACTACTTTCGTGTCAAATAAAGGTCTTAAACATCTTATAAACAACGTTATTGAAGAACCTTTTTAGAATTCAGGTATCCTACATATTTTTTTTTTTTTAAAAACCCTACTTACCAAAACCCTAAAGAAATACAGGTATTCTGCAGCTCCTGAATAGTTGCCACATTCGTACTGGAACTTGGCATACCTGTAGAGTGTGTCAAGGTACTCTTGTCGAAACTGGGGAAATATGTTGAAAATATTTTTGTTTGTTATGAAAGACAGTGAAAGCCTACAGCAATAAATGACGTACAGAAGCGAGCGAAACAAGTTTTAGTTACACTACTGACTGAAGGGAAATTTAACTGCAAAAGTAGTCTTTAGAGAGATTTTGAACATTAAGTGCAAATATAAATTTAATGATGAAATATATCAAGGGAAGCTGAAAAATTTCATTATACTTTAATATAATTAATGTAATAATCACATTTTCCCAATGTTAATCTGTACTACAAGGAGTAACAATCACCTCTCAAGGATTAAACTTCAGATTCCCTTGCTTTAGAATGTCTGAATCATGAAGTCATTTAAATATCTGCCAAGTTTGATTACACACAAAGTTGGGACACACAACCACTATTTAAGAAACTAGATGGAAACCAGTATTTAACTTGTTAAAACAGAAAGATTAAAATGGGTACAAAAGCTTTAATTTATGTTTTAGATTTTAAAATTGGGAGGAGGGAAACTTACACCATGCTTGTCAGCTAAATAATCGAAGAGCATTCGACCATCACTGTAAAAACATTAAAACTGCCATTATGTTACTGATCACATTTTACTGTACTGTTCAATAATGAATAAGTCTCCAAAGCACATACAACAGGAAATCCTATCTTTTTATTTGAAAAGAAAGTAGTTCATGTAGTCCTATGAGAACCAGTGTGGTGTAGTTGAGAGTCAGTATGGTGTAGTGAATTAGGTGCTGGACTTGGACCTGGGAGGCCACGTTCAAATCCTGCTCTAGCCATCAACTCACTGGGTGGCCTTGGGTAAGTCACGATCTCTCGGCCTCAGTTCCTCATCTGTAACAATGGGAATGTATGTGTCTGTCCCTATGTTTCCCTCACCAATGTCCATCTTAGATTGTAAGCTCACTAGGCAGGGACTGGTCTCTGAAAACCTGTGATTGTAAAGCGTTGCGATGCACAGTAGAGCAATAGAAATGATTAGTAGCATTACTACTACGGTTTACAATGAGAGTTCAACCCCAAAAGATTCTACAATTCCTCTTATAAAATAAAAACAATTACATTGCATTTATATTTCCAAAAGGACCATTGTACAGGCATTTGTGAATTATCTCTCAGCAAGTCTAGTAACTCAGAATACAGAAATTTGAAATATTTTTTTCAAAATCTGTAGAAAATTATTTTTAAGATGTAGGGCCTTCCTTTTCTTCTGTGTAGATTACAATTACAATTTAGCAGCAACTCCACTATTTAAATTACAGTACTTTAAAGTGAATTATTTTATTTTTTTTAAGTGTCAGGCTATACATATACTTAATACCCACTGTACTTAACATTTTAAAAATGAAGACAAAATAAAAAGGCATTCAGCTAGCCAAGACTCAAGACTACTTCAATCACAACTACGTATGCTCATACATAAATAAGGACATTTAATCATAGGTCCTAGTTTATTCATGAATATTGACTAGTTTCTTGAGCTTCCAAAAGAATTGTCCCTTTTGAATTACAAATTAGTGGGAAGAGTTGATCAGCCTCTTGCTAGTTAGTTAAGCAACTCTTGCTTCTTCTTTAAAAAATGTAACAGTTTTCACAGAAGACCAAACTGAAGAAATTAAAGTTAACAGGGGCATATTTCATAAGAGAACAGATACACCTTGTGGGTGGCCTATATCCCTATGTAAAAACAAGTGAACTGTTCCAATCTGCAATTGATGCAAACCTGAAACTTAAAATAAAGCAACCATTCATTAGACCACTACTGAAAAGATACATGAAACATTAGACTAAGTTTATACATAGAATTAATGAAGTGTGAGCTTAGAAATAGCATGAAAAATGTTTTTACACTTCACCAATTTAGTACATTAAACTGGCACCAACTCTTAAAAATCCTGGAATGGTAAAGGGTGGGGAGGCGGGGCTATGACAATATTGTATTTTTGCTGTGTCAAGTTTTGACCCCGCTGGATGCTTTGCCACGTGCATCACAGCACTCAATCTTTTCAAATGAACAGCTCATCAGGCACTCCAAATACCCGCACCTTGATAAGCTTGGTCTCCAATTCTTTGGCTACCTCAGGGAAGTAACTAACATCCATTAACAAATGTTTTCACAAGGACTTAACACCAATGGGAAATCTGCAGCGCCCCAATGTTGCATAATTAAAGCAAGCCTGACTGAGCAGAGAACGCAGCTCTGACCATCTCGATTGGCTGTTTTCAAATCCACTGTTTATTCTGAACAGTCAACTCCTGATCTCAGACATAACCGACATGAAGTAGGGCACACTGGACTTCGGAAGGCCCAGAAGGGGAAAAAAAAATCTGTCAAGTTCTCCTCCACACCAAAACATCTCTAACAATCATGTACTTACCCAACTTGTTGTCTAGTAGAGTGGATAAGTATATACTCAGATGTACTATGCCTGGTTTATGTGCTCTTTCCTGCCACTGAGAGATAACTGCCTACCTGATAGCACAAGGATAGCATGTATTTTGTGGTAGAAGTAGGAAGCTAATCTTTACATATATTCTTTATCCTAGTAGAGATACCGTATCCTAAAGTCCTAACAGACAAGCATTAACTGTGCATTGTGGATATCTTTAGTTTGGGGGCTTAATGGTAGGTGAGATGACCAGGTAAAAAAAATATATTATTATTATATAGGCTTTTAAGGAACATCTGGTGCAGAAGAGGCAATACAAAAATGATAGTGAAAGACAGGTGGCAAAGTTAATGCAACCTTTTAGGAAGGGACAGATAATTTCACTAAAAATTGATCACCTTTTCCACAGATGGCTTTAATCAAAGTACTTCTTGCTGATTTTTAACTGAAATAAAAGATCCCAACACACATGCCGAATATTGGTATAAGAGGAGGGATGTTTTAGCAAGAAATATAGGCTTTGATTGTGCTGTGAACTCAACTCCAACCACCTTTAGGATTTGGCAACACCTTAATTGTCTGCTCAACCATCTAAACTTGTGTCTCATTTAAATTAAGCTAGAGCACTTGACAGCGCATTCATTCTGGTGTCGTTACTTAAACATCTTAAGGCTTGTTCACAAGCAAAGCTAAACTTTGTAATAGCAGTCCAGCTACTAGATCAGGGTGGCCAGACTTATGGTGCACTTGAACCACTTGATCAAGGTGTCAACCTCAGATGATGTACCAAGACCTCTCCTTCTGGCTCCAAGACGGGACCCCTCCCACTGGCTCCCAGCTCTAGGGCACCTCAGCAACTGGTCTCGGGAGTGGCGAGGAGCACTCCCCTCAGAAAAAGCCTTCCCGACAGCACTCTAAGTCTCCTACTCCATTTCCTCCCCAGAGACACTCCTTGGGAATGCCAGGCCCCATCTCTTTCCCAGAGACGCTCCCTGAGAGGGTGGTTCCCCCTCCCCATATCATGATCTACCGGAGAATATAGCTTGTGATTTACCAGTAGATCACGATGTACCTCTTCGCCACCCCTGTACTAGACAGTAGCACTGGAGCATTCAGACATCATGTGGGGGTAGTATTATGTAGCAGTGGGATACTACTAATAAAAATAAATAAATAATAAAGTAAATATGGGGTCTGAATGGGGTATGGAAAAAATTCCATCTATCCAGTTCTCCAACCATCTCACAATTCTCTGCAAAAGACATACGTTTGCTTCCATGTTCAACAAAATGAACAAAATAGTCTACACATTCTACAAAAATGCTTCACAAAATGGGCTTTCACTTAAATGACCCCCCCCCCCCAAGCAGCATCGCCTTTGAACGATACAAGCGAGGGGTAAGCTACCATGAAGAAGATTGCACAGCAGCTTATGTCTCACTGACAATTTTACATCTGAATATAGCCAAAATCTTTTTCCAGCACTAGGATGCTCCAAAGATTTGTATTTTCATGGGCTGCTTCCCTTATGCAGAAATCTATGCAGTGCAAGTTGCATGGTAACATCTAGACACACTGTATAAGCATCATAAAATGACATTTAAGTAGTAAGTTGTCCTGGAGACCTTCAACATCTGGGGTGAGCAGATCCTCTTTAACAGCTGGTTTGAAACAGCAAGCAAAACTGCTGGAAACAAGACTCCTCTTAGATGTGTGAAGTCAGTCTCTCAAAGCTCTTCTTCTAAGTGTCAATATCCTATCAATGTATGCAAAGAAAACAGAACAAACCTCTACCTTGCATACCTTGCATCAAGAATATATCAGGCACATGTAAAATCAAAATTCTACAGCTGCGACAATAACCAAGATCTTACAAAAATTTCAATTCCACTGAACTGTCAAATTCCATTCTATTTATGCCCCTTCCTAAAACTCCAGTGACTCAAATGTACCACTGTTCCCATTATAAGCATTTAGTGAGGTTCTCCAATTGGGTTCATCTAAGGGAGACTTTTGCCCACTGGAAATTACTGAATTTGAAAGGGCCCTCCCATGAAAATCTGAATGCAAGAAAATGGTCTCTTTCTACATGTTGTCTTCATCACACATCATTGTGTTTTTAGTAAGAAACTACCTGCAGATTTTATTAGTTATCCTTTCTGACTCATTTCTATTTTTAACCACTTTGATCATTTTCATTATGAGGAGGGATTTAGGGGATATTATTGTACTTTTATCGCCTTCAGTGTTCAGAGTGCTTACAATCCTAATCTAGTTCACCAATAACAACCCCAAAAGGTAGGCCATTATTATTCTAATTTTACAGATGGGGACTGAGGTTGAGAGTGAATGCCTTGTCCAAGGCCACTCAATATGTTTATGTCCAAGATGGGATATGAACACTGGTCTGCACACTAAGGGTGCTTTTAGACAAGCAGCTCCCCGCCCACTATACATGTTGCAGGCCTGAAGTGGTGTCCTACGGGTGCCCTGCAACACGTATAATGGGGTGAGGAGGTGCTTGTCTAAAAGCACCCTAAATCCAACACCAAGGCTGCACTAGTTTACTTTAACAAAGAGCACAAAATCATGAAGTACACATCTAACAAACCACAAGATCAGCATTCTGTAAATGCAAAAGATTCAGATTTGTACTGAAAAGTGTAAATTATAAAGCTTCTTTAAATCTTTGAAGAGGAATGCTACAATGCATGGATTAATAAAAGAAGATGTTACCTTGTAGACTGCATTTGCCTTGTAGTTTCTGGGTCTTCAAACATCTTGACGATTGGTTCAGTTTCTAACTGAAGCTGCTTCAGCTGTGCAACAACAGTGGTTCTCTTTTCACGCAATGCTACGTACAGAGATAAAAATTAAATATAATGCTTACAGGCTATGATTATCTGATATGGATAAGTGATCGTGCCGCGTACCCTAATATCCCAAACCCTAGCTCACTTCTTTTGTCAGCCAAGCCATGTGAGACGCTACATCATTTGACATAAGACTAGCTTAATAAAAACAGTAGTTTTTTTCTTTAATGAGCAATGTTTATTTATGATCAGACTGCAGTAGAATCAGAGTATTTTCTACCATAGATCATGAAGACCAGAGATTTCTTCATATATCATGAAAACAAGCTACTTTCTATAGAGGTGGGTTTATTCCTATTTGGAAAGCAGTTCAGTGTTCAAAGTTGGCAGCTGGGCTCCCACTGACTAATGGTCAGTGTTGTAAAGTCGAAAAGCAGAATAAATGAACATTTTACAGTTATCAAAAGATAAGAGAACCTGGTAAACTGTAGGGAAAGTCTTCCATGAATCCAAAGTAAATCCTTGCTTGCCAGTTATCTCTACTAAAACAACTACCTGAAATGTTAGTTTAAATATCAAGATTTGTGTCACAGTATTATCAGCAAAATAGATATTTTAAGATCGTAGCAACACCACCTCAGGTTTACAGGAAACAGAAGTATTTAACAATACCATCATGAAGGTTTTATTTATACTAGCCCAAATATTTCACTGAGTGCTACCATAGATGAATGAGCAATTATTCAAATATAATCCTAGGAAAGTGTGCTATGGAGCAGACAAGTATTGACAGTACTTTTGAGGGAGCAAAGCACTTGAGTGGAGAACTTAATGAGATCAGCTTAGCTGTGACTAAATCCAGAGCAAGGCACAGATCAGGGCACACAGAAGAGAGATTCTGGTTCCATGCACCAGGAATCCAGATCATTCAGCCCCAGTGCTGTAATCTCTGTTATCTTTTTCCATCAACCCATACTATAAAATTGAAAACTAATTCAGTGACAACTGTGTCACTTCAACCACAGCTTATATCTGAGGGGAAACTGCTTAAAGGAGATGGAAGGAGAGAAAAGTTATTCAGTTATTGACTATGCATCCAATGTTATTCTGCTGTTGCTTATGTAGCATGGCGGAAGAGGAGAAGGTGAAAGTATAATTATGAAGTTAAACTCAAGTTTTCCAAGGATGCAAAACTGTAACTATTTCAAAAGCTATTTAGCAAGCATGATTAACTTCTCAAGCTCACACCAGGATATGGTACCAAGTACCAGAAGTAGTGAAGTAGAGAAAGAGTGGGAAAGAGAAAAAAATGCTTTAGAAACATGGCTTCTTAAGTACAGACCAGGGTCTTTAAGTTTGGATACAACTAACTCCTCCATTTCAACAATAATTTTAAACATCAATGCCAAAGATTTAAAGATATTCTATTTATGAAAGAGTTGCTTACTTACCATGGGGAATGTCATCAGAATAAAGGTTTTTGTACACATCCATAGCAAAATCCACCATGTTAGTATCACTAAGAAGATCCAGTTTTCCTTGAAGTAGTTCCTTTTCATTATATATCTGCAACATCAACAGATTTTATTGGACATGCTGCTATACTCATTAGCTTTTCAAAACAAATATTTTTGAACTAGCAAAGAACAGAACTTTAAACATGAGTAACCAGAAGGAATCATGCCGTTTTTTAAAAGAAAATCCCAGATCTGCAAATAAAATGATATATATCCTAGAGCATTTTTGGAACATTTTTACTGTCTTAAAAAAAGCTGTTTCTGCATTTATCATTTTACTATTCCTCCCCCCCCCCATCATAATATTATTTTTTTTACCTCTATTTCTCCAAAGTTACCAGAGATCTTGCGCTAGTGGAACCAGACAGAAACAGGACTGGACCTTGTAGTACAGGGTGGCAGGGAGTAATTCTATACTCTTATTTTGACCTCTTCCCAAGTGGAGTGTGAATGGAAGTGGGGGGCACTTGGGAAGAGGTCAAAATAAGGAGTATAGAATTACTCCCTGCCACCCTGTACTACAAGGTCCAGTCCTGTTTCTGTCTGGTTCCGCTAGCGCAAGATCTCTGGTAACTTAGGAGAAATAGAGGTAAAAAAAATATTATGATGTTTTCATTATACTATTAACCACCTTCAGCATTTGGGGTGGATCTCCCAACTGCCCCATCGCCTGCTAACTACTCTCAACTACAAGTAGTCAGGGGTTTAAGCCCCAAATTAAAGGCATTTATGGCTCTCGTTCAAGAATGTCTAATTTCCATTTGAAGCTAAGAGGGAGGGGGTACAGGGGACCCTGGAGACCCTGCTAGGATTGCAACCTTTGGTCTTTTGCCCGACGTTCCATTTTGGTCTATAGGCATGTCAGGTAAAGAAGCACCACGGGTGGCAAGCCTAGTCCTTGCTCAGGCACCACCAATACGGCCTATCCCCACCAAGGAGCACAACTAGGGTTGCCCCCTATGCAAATGCACTGACGCCTTAGGCCCTGCAACATGGATTTTTCTTAAGTGTCCCTTAAACATTTGCATAGATGGCAGCAACCCTCAGCGCAACGGACCCCTGGGGAGAAAGAGGGAGATTTTTCCTTTCCGTCACTGGAACGAGGTGGTCACCGCCCCTCGAGCGGGCGGCTAGGGGAAGCACGACTCCCCCTGGCCACCAGCAGAGCGAGCGGCGCTTCAGCCACTCCTCGGGCAGGGCTGCCGGAGCCAGCAGCGCCCCGCCGAGCGTGCAGTTGCTGTGGGCTCAGTCGGGGGAGGGATCGGGCAACTATTACCCGCTCCCCGCTGAGGGGAAGAGGACCAGGCCTCACGCGTGTTCAGGCCCGGCTGAACGGAGGGCAGGAGCCTCCGCCGGGCCGGATGGTCCCGTGGGGGTGGGGTGGGGTCGCCACTCACCTCTTTGACGGAGAGGAACTCAAGCAGCGGGAAGACCAGGTGCCGGTCCAAGAAGTGCGCGATGCGGGTGGTCAGGTCGTACTCCGCCATCTTGGAAACAGAGGAAGGGGCGGAGCCACCCCCCGACGCAACTGTAAGGAGACGCGGGCGCGCGCGCGAGCACGGCTCCAGGAAGGGATGGGTGGGCAGGCAGATGGAACTCGGTTGGACGCACGCGCACTCTGGGTTTCTTTGCTTCGCGCCATGGTTCGCTAGGCTTCCAAGAGGTTGTTTCTGCCCGACGCGACGGAGCATGCGCCAGAGTTCCAGTTGTAAAGCGTAAGCGGCACGTGCTTTGCGCTCTCCTTGCTTATGGGCGCTGCGAGGCGCGGAGGAGACGGGCTGGTGCTGCCAGACTCTGCGTTGCTTGGAGCATTGGGGGCAGCGTGAGTTGTGCTTTCCCAAGTCAGTTCTTTGGGTTTCCCCTGCAAGTTGCTTATTTTAAACCACCTCTTGAAGCCCTTCTTAGAAACACGTGCGTGCGCTAGTTATTTATTTTATTTACATTGATAGCCCGCCCTGCCCCAAACGCTCAGGATGGATAGCAGTATAATGAAACCACAATAATAATTAATAATAATGAACAGATAAAACCATATAGAAATCCCTACCAGCCCCTACCCCCAATCAGGATCCTGGCTTGCCAAATGCATTGAGCCGCTGCCCATCCTGATTTAGTCTGGACACTTCACAAAATCTGTCCCAACACATTCTGAGGAACCAGGCTTTCCTTATTGAGAAAATATCCACAACTCATCCAGGCCCATAGCCAGTGAGAAGGCAGGAGTAACTTGTCTTGGGGCACAGGCAGGGACCGCGTCTATTTCTATGTTCTGTACAGAGCCAGGTACATGGCTGGTGCTATATAAATGTTTATAATAATAAAACCTGCCCTTGTCTCTGCTAAGAAGTTCATACGTAGACAAAGGGGACTGGCACAAGCCATATATAAAGGTGGCCTATATGCTGCGCAGGATGGGCCATAGTTCACACATTGATGACTGTTTTATTGGCTGCCGACACTACAATTCTTGTTCCCCCCCACTTCAGTATCTTTTGCACCCACTTCCCCCCCACCCCCCTTGACAGAGTTCAGCAACTTGTCTGAATGGCTTGCAGCACCTTCTGGCTGTCCAGAAAAGGCTGGTTGCTGACTCCTGCCTCCATTCCTCACAACCAGAATTTCTGGTCAGGCAGTTCCAGCGGGGATTTTCAGTTTTCACTTCCTCTTTTTTGAGGGGACTCACAGGATGGGTCCTCTTCTCCTGGCCAGACCATGAGAGCACCAGGTAACACAACACTAGGTTGGGTTTGTGTGACAAGACAGCAGCCCAGCCCCCTAACTTCTCAATGAATTAGCTGAACCAAAAGATGGTAAGTGGCAACCCTGAAATTGTCCATGCATAAGCTTTGCTACTGTGAGTAACCCAACTGACTCCAGCAGCGCTGCTTCGGGACTGGTACTCAGCAAGTCTAGGATTTTAACCTACTGCTTCTACTGCCTAGTCGAACATGTTATCTGCTAGCCTACACTGCGTATTTTCACATGGACGTAGGGTGGGGTGTTCAACAGCAAATGCCAGCCTTACTGAGTGGCCTTTGGAAAATAATTGTCTTTCCATCCTAGTTTTCCCATCTGTAAAATGGGTGTTAGCTGATGTCAGACTAAGCCAGTTGGTTGGTGTCTTGTGGAGTCAACTGTATGTGCTTTTGGAGTCACGAACTCTGATTGTTGCAACACAATAATAATTATTATGATGGTGGGATTGAGTTCCAGCCTGCTGACAGTGCTCCTGGATGTTCCAGAGCACCGCCGGTGGGACTGCCCCAGAGCACAGAACCCTGCTGTTGCTGCACCTGCACTTCTGGCCATCCACCTTTAAACGGACGGCTCGCCTGAGGGTGAGGCAGGACAGAGGAGTAGGTGCTGTCCTTGTGAAGACATCCATTAGCTCTTAGTTCTCCTCATCTTCATCAGGCTTAGGTGTGAAAAGGAAAGTACTGGTGTGAGAGGGGAGGAAGGAAGCTTTTAGAATAAAAAATATTATTGTTATATTTGTGCTATATCAGAGGAGTGACTATTTATTAATAATAATAATTTATTAAGTTATAACCAAAGGTCAAAACTTGAAGGACAAATAAAAATAAAAACATATAGCATCCATTGATACAAATTTACAAAGACAAACCACATAAGCCATTATAAAAATGAGATAAATCATTATAAATTTATGATAAGCATATCAAAACAGATTTACTCATTTAAATATGAAAACATGAGGTAAATATAAAATAACAAAATAACGGAGTGCAGCACAAAAAAGAAGTAAAGTAAAAACTGAAATAAAACAAAATGAAATAGTGGGGAATCACCATTGACAGAGTCCATCCCTACATTTCTAAAGCATCTTGGGTCCTTTTAATCAAAGCAAGAGCCATTTAGCAAAATTTCTAATAGAAACATCATGTTTAGTTGTAGCCAGAAAAATTAATAATTGTTCAGATGACCAGTGAGTCTTAGTCTATATCGCTGGTGTCACGGAGGAACATAGGGTCACACACGTGTGATACTGGCCTACATGTAGACTATAAGTTAGTAAATATGTAAAGCAAAAGGTTCCACCTTTTTGTATGTAAATATGTAAAGCAAAAGGTATGTAATGTTACAATTAAGAACTGTAAAACTCAAATCAAGACTGTGACGCTTGACCAAGCTCCAGGAAATGGAAAGACAGTTTGTGGATTTGCCCCAGACGGATGACCAGAGACATTTAATATGCTAATGCAGGCAGCCATTGCCTACGTGCAAGAGACAAGAACTGATAAAGGGAACAAAAGGAATTCCAGAAGCCTTGAGAAGACATGAGGAGTTTCCTTCTGGGGATATAAGGAGTTGTACCCCAGAGGGGAGAGTGACTAGCAGGAACTCACTCAACATCTTGTAGCCAGGAGGGCTGAGCTTGAACCATGGACTGGGAGGCAGGATTTTGCTTTCTACCAACTAAGAGATCAGTGCCCAGTCATTCTACATCTATGACTGAGGAACCAGAACTTAAGGGCTTTGTAGGGTAAGATGCTTATTTAGGAACTCAACCAGTATAGGTTAGGAATGCGTTATATTTACCTTTGATTTCTAGTAACCACCTGTATCAACAATCTTGCTTATGTAATCAATAAACTGAGTTCTTATCTTTATGAAGAAGTGTCTGTGTCTAACATTGGAACACAAGTGAGCAACAAGAGTTCTCAAGCTCTTGCAAACCCAGAGATTAAAGAGTCTGTAAACGGGAAGGATCGGGCCCTTGGGTGACAAAGGGGTTGTCCCTGCGGCAGGCTTGAATCGGCCAGAGAGAAAAACTGATTCAAGTGGGCTGTACGTGAGGGAAACTGAGTCACTCAAACCCGGTAAAGTGGGGGTGCGGACCCGTGACAACTGGAATCAAAAAATTCTGGCAATACACTTCAGTATGCAGGCAAAGGAATAATAAATGTAGCAGCTCTTCAATTTGAACAAGATGATAGCTGCATAATCTAAGGGTTTGTCTCCCAGACAACACCCTGGAGGGGATAAGATCAAATCTAAGAAGGGTTAATGCTCTTATTAGGACAGAGTTGTCCAGAACCAAAAAATAAGGTTCCAACCCGGGAACTTTTTTAAAAAGATAATATAGAGAAGCAGATTTTAATTTGGCAATATTTCTCATGTCCGCTAAAATAGCCAGATCTGCCAGTTGTCTATGGATCACGGATTTTACCTTAGAATTGGACATGTGCACTAATGCCTCCATGGTTTGCCTAGTCTAAGAAGTAAAATAAGTTTCTTGTGCCGCTGAGACATTAGAGTGGAAGATGGAAATTCAGTAAGGCAGATGAGGCAGCCTGTCTTCAGACATGCTCTTCACCCTCAGCCAATAAGAAACAAAAGCCAAATCAAATTTTACTACAACCGGCAAAACACCAGTTTCAAGTCTCACGAGGCTAGCTGGAGTATTCTTTGGTACAGATAGTATCGCACGTAGGAAATGGTCTTGAAAAAACTCCAGTTTGTCCCCAAGGAAAGTTCCCCAAATTTCAGCATCATATAGGGCTTGCGGACTGGCCTTCAAATCTAGAAGTCTCAGAGCAGGAGTTATAAGCTTCCCCCCCCCCCCCCCATCTGTCCTCTGGAATTTAACAAGCCCCCTAATAGTTTAGGTCATTTTAAATTTAATACATTCTGCATGCTTTACCCAGGATCCTGTAACAGAAAAAAATCCTAAATAGCGATAGTTCTGTGCCTGATCAAGTCTAGTATTATCAAGGACCCAATTGTATTTACGAGAATTCTTAGCCACAACATGAACTTTAGTTTTTAGATAATTTATTTTAAAGTGGTTCTTGCAAAAAAAACAACCCAGAGCTTACAGGAGTCTCTTCATCCCCAGTCTAGCATTTGACACAAGAGCCATATCATCAGCGTAGAGCAAAATCGAAAGACACCTGCTCTGCAGTACAATGGGATAAAACACATTGCCCACAAGTTCCGTGACAATCACATTAATGAAGAAATTAAAGAGAAAGAGGGCCAAGGCACATCCTTGTTTTGGTCCATTGGTGGCTGGTATATTATCAGATAGGTGCCCTTTTGATGTAAGTCGGATTCTCAGCATAGTATTCGAGTAAAAACAGTGTACAAGAGAAATCAATCTCCTGTTCATATTAGTCCCAAATAGTTTGTTCCATAAAAGGTTCCTATCTAAGAGATTGAAGACTGACCTGAGATTTACAAAAGACAGGAAAAGAACCCCCCTTCTTATCCTAACATGTTTGTCTCAAATATGAAAGAGTGAAGCAATGATCCAGAGTGGAATGACCCACTCAAAATCCGGCCTGTTCCTCTGGAAAATAGCTAGCCACTTCCGCCCAGGCCTCCAATTTGCTTAAAAGAAAACATGCAGGGCCAGCCCCAGGCATGTGCCACATGTGCGGCTGCACATGGCCTTGCGGCCAGCAGGGACCCCCCGCTTGCCTGGCTGGGAGGCAGGCTGCAGCCAGCTTCTCCCCCATTAAGTTCTTCTGCCTTCCCTTCCTGGCTCCGGTCCCCATCCCTCACCTGCCTCTCCCTCCTAGTAGCGCTACAGCAGCGGTGGGACACACCTATGGGACTGGGAGATAAAGCTGTTTACAAACAACTCCTCCCTATGTGAGTGATCAGAAGGTAGAAGGTTCTTCGAGGTGGCTTCCAACGTTCTCAGAACTGGGTTGTGCACGCTCATCCTATTCAAATAATAGACCACATGATGGTCTCGAGCTCCTCTAGTATAAAAGCACTCTTCACCTCAGAATTACAGTTCCTTCCAACCCTTTCTAGGCATATAAGAAAAAAATTCCATGTTGGGCTGGAAAGGTGGGTGTTTGTGAGAATGTTAGGAGCCATCTCAAAGAACCTTGTTTACAAGGTAGCAACCTTCTGTTCTTCTAGTGGCTCCTCATGGGCCCTTTTTACATGGCTACACCAGGTGGTGGGTCCATGAGCGCGCCGGTGCATGGGCGGGGCATGCACACAGCTGCACACGCATCCCCACTCTTCCTCCCCACTCATCCACACCCACAGAGTAACCGCCACTTATCCCGGTTGCTCTCTGTGTGGGGTCAAGTTGGGGATGAGTGAGGATGCGTGTTAAGTAGCGCATGTGCACTCTGACACACCATGGGCGCATGCACCGTGTCGTTCACACAGAGCTCCCCTACCCATGAACACGCAGGTAAGCAACACCGGCAGCAAGAAGCAACAGGCCCTGGAGGCCAGGCTGGCTAAGCTCACTTCCTCCCACCCCAGTAAGACAGTGGACACAGTCAGTCTCTCTGTGCCTGCCTCACTGCCTACCCAGCTGCCTCTGCAGTGGAACCACTCCTGGAGTGGTGGTAGACGCTTGGCTGGGGAGTGGGGGGGAAGCATTGGAGGCCATGCTTGTCTATGGCTGCTCGGAGGGGTAGAGAATGGGAATCCTTCCTGTCCAGAGGGAGTAAATTTTATGTAAACTTACACATTTGCATAATTAGCTGGAGCCTAATTAGGCCCTGCACCAAGACTTCGCACATGGCTTCACAAACTCTAGGGCCTGCCCTGAAAACGTGCTATAATTTAGCTATTACACGAATCAGACTAATTGACCTGTAATTAGACAGGCGCTCCCTATCACCTTTTTTAAAGATCGGTATAATTATACTGATATTCCATCCAGCTGGGACTGAATCACTGTAATTTATGGCATCAAACAGTCTACAGATAATAGGAAGCCACCAATCCATTTAATTCAATAAGATATCAGCAGGGATTCCATCACCCCCTGGGGCCTTACCAAAATGAATCTGTTCTAAGAGTGACCTTATTTCAGCAGGATTCACTGGCGGCCACTGAGGGAGATCCTTAAGACTGATTGAACTCAAAATTGGTGTATCAGGCATTTGATTGAAAATCTCAGAGAAATATGTTTGCCAAACAGCTACATCCAAATATAGCTGCGTCACAGAAGGACACATTCCACTTTTGACTTAGACTGGTTTCGAGTTAGGACCGCATTTGATAAAGCAGACCATAAAGATCACTGATAAACAACATTTTTATGTCTGAGCAGATCTCTGTAAGCTTTCTTTTGCTCAACATAGCAGAGAATAGCACTCCTAGCGTTGGTAATTCTGACCACTCTAGCCGCCCTATGGACAGCTTTCTTCAAAAGAAGACATTCCTGATCATACCAAGGATTTTTAGAAAGGAAGTGTCTTTTTATTTTTATCTTTATTTAGTGCTCCAATTAGCTTACATTTAAGAAGATCAAACAAACAGGTGAATGCGTCTACTATTTCAGCTGGGTCCTTAGGATAAGATTCTATTAAAAAGTTCTTATACAAGCATAGTTCCTCAGAAGCTAACAGTTCATTACTTAGACTCACTGTTTTCGAGTTCCATTTCACACGTATGTAATCATTAAAACTATATCTGCTAAATTTAAATTAGCATCTCTGTATTTAATTTTTGGAGAATTTGTTAGACCTGGCTGTTCCGCTAGGTGTTTGGCAGGGGAGATGGGTGAGGGGATGGAGGGTTTTTGGGTTGGGGGTGGGGTTATGTTTTTTTCTGCTTTTTCCTCCTTTTAGCTGTTTTTAATTACTGTTTTAATGTTTTATGCATTGTAATCTGCCCTGAGCTGCTTCTGGCAGGAGGGACGGGGCAGTAAAATTGTATGTATAAATAAATAATTTGTTCAGATAATGGAGAAAAAAGGGCAATAATTGGATGGTGATGAACCTACTATAAGAACTTCAAAACCATACAACTGTTTGAAATACTTATCAGAGACACAAAAAAGTCGATTACACTTAAGTCCCAGCTTAGAAATAAATGTAAAATCACCATCTGAATCAGTGGGGAATTGACCATTAAGCAATTTCCATCTGCCCTTATATAGAAACTGCAAAAACTGGAGCCCTTGAGCATATAGAACCAAGTCTCTTGAGGAACTAGGAGGGAAGAAGAAATCATCATCATCCAAACTTCAGCCTGTTCTGAGGTTCCGCTGCCTATTCTGGCATTAAAATCACCCACAAGGACTATCAGAGACCTGGGGTGCAGCTCTTCCAAAGCCTCAACCAGATCCTCAGGCTACAGCTAGAATGGGATTCAATCCACTATATTATCAGATTGAGAAATACATATATTAATAAGAATTATTCCATCAGCATTGCCCCAGGAGAACCTAACTGCAAGAGTATTCCTGGGGATATTCTCAATCAAGAGTGACTGTTTTCCTCAGTACTACTCAGTTCCCACATGGATGTCTTTAGAAGGACACGGGGGTGCTCAACTCCAGAGCAAGTCCCGGGTGCACCCTTGCATTTAGCTGCTTGCCGCAGCACCTCGGTCTGTTTTAAACAGACTTGGCGCTGTTGTGGCCCACGGTCTGCCAGTGTGACACCCCCTTCCCTCACACCATAGAGCTGCGGGTAGATCAGCTGCCAATCTAGGCTGCCGCCTGCAGCTGTATGGTGTTGCCCGGGCCATTCCCTCCTCTGGGAGCAGAGCTGCAGCAGCCACCCACCAAGGAGACAGAGCACTACTCTGCCTCTGGCTGGTGCCCCTGGTTTGGGAAACCCACTCTGCTGGCGGTGTTCCGGGATGTCCCGGAGCACTGCTCTGCTCTGCCTTCCCATCTGGCGGGCTGCCTTTAAACGGAAAGCCCAACCAGGGGTGAGACGGAACAGAGGCATGGGTACGATCTGTGTAAAAAACAACAACATTGTGATTAATTACTTGGTCATCAGCCTTGCAAGTTATCTAGTTGGGAACTAGGTTATTGCCTTGTAAAATATGCAAAGCCCTTGCAACCTCTAGTTAAATTCTGCAGCTGCCTGAGTAACATGGAAGATACAAAGCAATAAACTTTTGCACATATTAAGTTTTGTTTCCTGAGGTATATTAGAAAAAACCCTATACCAAGATGAAGGACTTGGTAGTCAGCCAATCACACCAACAACACAGATGGCTCTTGGATGACGTTATAATAGAGCAAGTCCAAATATTCAAATAGCTGGGAATAGTCTTCTCGGCCACTTGTGGTTGGGCCCCTCGCTATAAGACTGTGCTTTTGCAAGCTCGCAAGTCTTCTAGATCAATTGGTAGTTTTTTCTTTTCCCAGGGCGGCAGGTTAGTAGGGCCTGCCCTGCGATTATTCACTGCCAAGGTGATTTCCCAATTGTTGTATGCTGTTGCTATTTGGGGTCATTCTTACCTGGAAAAATTGGAGGGAACCCAGAATTCTTTTTTATGCACAATTCTGGGCCTACCAAGGTGTGTTCCTCAGGTCATATTGAGAGCCGAAGCAGGCAAAAGATCGATTAGGTCCCAGGCTTCAATAGCGACCTTTAAATTCTGGTTAAAAGTGGTACTTTCCCCCCGGTTTCCACTTCCCTTTTGGCACTTATTTCCAGCGAAAACATAAAAGATCATTGGTGCAGCCCTGTTGAGCAGGACCTATGTAAATTGGGCTTTTCAAAGGAAGTATTAAGACCATTAGGCCTTAGGGGAGCCATATCACTGATTAAGAGGAGAGACTATGATCAAGAACTGCAGCTGGAAAACTCTGCCTTGTACTCCCAAAAGATTGCGCCTGATTTTATACATATTAGCTCAAAGGTCGTTCCTCCAGCATATATAATTAATTGGCCAAATTGTCCCCAGAGGAGAGCTTTAATGCTGATGCGCTATAACGTATTCCCATCAGCCGTTTTGGACGGCAGATACCGGAAAATTCCCAGTGCAGAGAGACTGTGCTCTCATTGTGAGTTGGCAGCCCCTGAGACCAATGAACATATTCTCATTCATTGCCCAAAATACGATAACTTAAGAGGGAAATATATTAGTCCATTTATTAAAGAAAGTACCTAAGAGCCTCCTGAAAACACTTTGTTACACCAACTACTTGATGGCCATGACTCCCCCCCGATCTAGAGCAGTAGCTGCCTATTGTGTGTGTATTATTTTTTATAAACAGTCTCGAAACTATTTAACAACTAAGGGTTTGTCATTCCTACTGTATCCTTATTTTTTGTTTGTTTATGATATACTACCAATTGACTTGCCTTAAGCTGTTGGAGGGAAGAGCCACCTTGATGGTAATTGGAAGTCTATTTGTGTCGTTGTTGTTAATTTATAATTTAAATTATAATTAACCCAATTCTACAAATATGTTTTTATAATTTGACTATGTTTATGCTTATGGCTAATGATTATCTGTAAAACCACCCAGGGGCCAAGTGTGTCACCACAAGCTCTGAGAAGAGCAAGACATTTTAACTTGTTTCTTGTGTTCTTTGTGCTTACAAATGTTGATGCATATTGTGGCTTTATCTACTATTTTATGTTGTTGTTATATTGTATATTTTGTATTTTGATTTTATTATATCGTTTAAATTAATTGTAACTTTTGTAAAGGCCTATGGCCAGCAATAAAATTGTTTATTCCTCTATTCCTAGAAAAAGCCCACCAAATGTAGAAATGAATAATTCATGATAAATTCATGATTCATAAGCTTGAATTCTCCTGACCGTTGAATAACATTTGTGCTATCAAGTCATGGATTGGACTGAGGGACAACTGGGGAAAAGGGAGTTATATTTGCAAAAAGAATGCAAAGTGAAAGAGTGAGGAGGGAAGGGCTGTTCCTCTTCTTTAACCATATTTTACCCTTCAACACGTATGTTAAACTCATGAAGCGTGCAAGATTTAATTTAATTTATAGATTTAGAATGAAATTACCTTGCTGTGTGTAATAGACACTGCTACAGCTGCATTGAGATGAATTCTCAGAGATTCATGACTAGTCCTAGAAGAAATGTCAGTTTTTAAACACCCTATATACTTGATATGTGAAAATATGCCAGGGAATCGAGATCAGTGACCATCTTTGGACAGCATTTGCTGTAATTGGTTTGGAGGATGTGAATCCCAAACTTTGTAAATCGTATAGCTTTTCTTTTAACATTAAGATTTCAGCTAAATTGTTGGTCTGTCATCTGCTAAGCATTATTAAAAGCATTCTTTTTGATCAAACAAGTTTCAGCCAAGGGTGGAACTCTTTGCTGCAGCACAAAGTGGTTAATTTGTATGCTGTGGTTTGTTCATGGTACTGGCACACTATCCTTCCATATCTCCAGGGTCAGAGAGACAGCATTGAACAGGGTTGACCAGCAGTTTTTTATTAAGTTATCACGGAAACCTTAGTTGTTCATGTGGTCTTTCTTAGTTGGGCTGGATTATTTTACTTCAGCACTTGATCTCTTGTTCATGGCTCACTATTTGTTCTTGGGAGGGTCTTTGTGGAGAAAGAATTCGGCACTAAGAGTCAGTGTTGCAAGGTTCTTTTCCCTGCTCTGCTAATGATTTCTGTAAATTTGGACAAATCATACTACCTCTTTGCATTACAATTAGTGCTGCATTCAGGTATGTGAAGACTGAGTGGCTGCACAGGACCCCTTGTGTTGGGGTCATCTAATACACAGGATCCATGAATATGCTTGAAGTGACAACATGAGTGTGAAACGCACTGGCATAAAATACAGATCCACAGGCCCTCTAATGCAGGAGTCCTCAACTCATGAAGGGCTCAATGATTTGGAAGGGGGTCCCCAACACATGATCTTACATGCAGTATGAGTTTTTCACTTTTTAGTTTTATTTATTATGTTTGTGTCACAGGGTGTTTTTAAACAAGACGCATTCACGCATGGCCCCCCACTGTCGACATGTCCAACTGCTTGTGTGATGGTGGTACATGGGGAGGTGCACTTCCATGACCCACATAGCGGCCACTCACGGAGCACTCCTGAAAAATCCAGAGTGCCCCGTGACTGCCTCCATGGACGGGACAGCCATGTTTAGAGCTGCTCGTTGGAAGTGCTCCCCATGCAAGTTACGTGCATGAGTGCCACACAGTCATTCCTTTCAGCAGCCACGCCCCCTCCTCCCCCGTGTGCTCATTTAAAAACACCCAGACTTATGATAATTCAATCAGCAATGATAAAATAACTCTCAAAAGTAAAGCACATTGTGACACCTTTACTTTAACAATGATGACTGACAAACATCCCTATGTAATGAAGGTGCACGCACCACTATTACACTGTAATAGGAAGCCTGCAAGAGGCTATGTTCCTTTAAGGTTTCGCTTAGCTACCGTTGCTAAGGGATACACAAAATGGCTGACAGACCTAAGATGGCTGCCTGGGTGGGGTCTGTGATGGACAGATGTCCAGGAGCCAATTAGAGTAAAGGCTCTGAGGCACTCTGGGACTATATAAGCTTAGACCTCATTTAGAATGAAGAGGCCAATAGTGAAGGAGTTCCTGAGGGGTCTTTGTAGCTCTGACTCAAAACAACCTGTAGAGCCTCAAATTTGTGCCTGTGGAATTAGTGTTTTGGAGATTGCTTTCACCTGGCTCAGTAAAGAGGACTCAAACCATCCACAAAATCACGTCCAGCAGAGTTTTACTGGGTGGTGTGAGGGCTGGTCAGTCCAGCCTCTCTCCACCTGGGAGTGGAGTCATCTAGTGCTCACTGTGACCTGTTTGTAGTTTACTTTGCGGATAAAATCGCTCATATTCACCATGACTTCGGCACTGCGCTTATTACACTAGGGGAACCCGAGGTTATGGAAGCCCCGCCTTATTCCGAATTTATGGGATCAATTTCAGTCGGTAACACCCACTGATGTGGAGGATGTTCTTGGGGCGGTCAGGGCCACCTCTTCTGAATTAGATCCATGCCCATCCTGGTTGGTTAAGGCTTGCCGGAAGACATTGGGACTGTTGCTGGCCGGGGTGATCAATACCTCCTTTCGGGAGGACAGAGTGCCGAGCTGTCTCAAAGAGGCGGTGGTGCCTCTGCTCAAGAAACCATCACTTGACGTTGACTCCCTTGCCAGCTATCGGCCTGTCTCTAACCTTCCCTTTTTAGGAAAGGTAATTGAGCAGGTAGTGGCTCGACAGCTACAGGAGCATCTGGATTGTATTGGTTTTCTTGATTCCTCGCAGTCTGGATTCTGTCTGGGCTATGGCATCGAGACTGCTCTTGTGGCATTGGTTGATGACCTACGCTGTGTTAGGAATGACACAATTTCTCTCCAAAATCATAGACAGCCCCCCCTTTTTAGCACCCCATGAGACACAGGTCAAAGGGTGCAGGGGAACAGAAGGGGAGAAAGGAAAAGGAAAGAAAAGCTCCATACAAAACTGGTCTGGTTGGAAGGGATAAGAGAATGAAACAAGGGAGGTTCCTGGGTAAACAATGGAGCAGTCAAAAACAGGTATCCTCCGTCTTTTGAGACGAGCCCTCCACGGCCGCCTAAAACTCTGAGCAAGCAATAGATCAATTGTTAGGCTGATAGCTCCATGCCTGTTTAAGAATAGCCTTCTTCCCCTGTCTATAGAAACTCCCCTTTGCCCTCTTGTTCATCCTGCCATGCCTCCCATTGAAATTCTCTAAAGCTCTAGTCTCCCCAAAACATCACGCAAGGGTTTCTCTTTCAGCCCTAGCATTCCCAAGCACCTCTGGGATCCCTTTTGTGCAAAGGTTCCTAGGCACCTTTGACACCCCCTTTTATGCAAGCCCTCCTGCCCCTCCTCTAAAGACCCTATAACTGCCCTTGCCCCCATGAGAAAGTTGGGTTTTTCTTGAATGCAGACACAAGCAGGTTACTGTGTATGTGCTTGCCTCAAGAATCTCTCCCAGACCACCACCACCCCTGGTCTGTCCAGCTTCTCTCCCACACCCCCTCGAACGCCGCTGGGTCTACAGGGTCACCGGTCTCTTTTCAACAGGACTCGATAGGTAATATTGGTTATTTCCCCCTTTTCCCCCTCCCTCCCTCTCACAACATCCACTTACATCAGGGTATCCAGACCGGAGAGTTTTTTTATGTGAATTATTGTGTACGTATACCAACTGTGCTTGGGGAGGGACAGGTATAGAAAATTACTTGTAGCATCCTAATTGGCCCGTGGGTGAACTGGTTGTGTATTATACTTAGTTCTGTGTCAATAAATCTCCCTTATTTTTATCAGAGTATCTCCTTTCTGTGTTAGGGTGTGGGAGGGAAATTCCAGCCAGCTGGCAGCGCATCACATCCTCTGACTGATTCCAGTACACACGGGTGGACTCTTTCTTTTACTTTGAATAAATTCAGCTTATTCCCCCTAAATTTAAGAGGTCGTTCGGATATTGGGATACCGGCCCCCAATATTTACTCATGGAGTGGGTCCGTGTCCTAACAGCCGGGAACTGGATCAGGGTTGTTCAATTAGATCTGTCAGCTGCATTTGATACCGTTGAGAGTGAGATGTTGGTGACGCGCCTGTGGGACCGTGCTGGGGTGGACGGGATGGTTCTTAATTGGTTCCGTTCCTTCCTGGCTGGAAGAACTCAGCAAGTGATGCTTGTGGATTATTTTTCATCATACTGAGACCTCTCGTGTGGAGTCCCACAGGGTTCTGTTCTGTCCCCTCTTCTGTTCAATGTGTACATGCAGCCGCTCAGCGAGGTGGTCAGGGGGTTTAGCATGCGGTGTCATCAGTAGCGGATGACACCTAGCTTTACCTCTCTTTTTCATCAGACCCAGGCCCGGCAGTCTCAGTGCTTACTCGGTGTTTGGCAGCTGTGGAGGACTGAATGAGGGTAATGCTGGTGGGCAAGGTGATAGAGACGGTGGCCCCCATTATTGATGGGGTTTGTCCTCCGTTGGTCTCCCAGGTGCGGAGTCTGGGGGTGCTCCTTGATTCGCAACTCCACTTTGATGTTCAGGTGGAGGCTGTGGCAAGGAGTGCTTTTCACAAATTACATCTGGTGCAACAGCTTCAGCCGTATGTCTCTGACCTGGCCACTGTCATCCATGCTTTCATCACCTCTAGGGTGAACTATTGTAACATGCTCTACGTGGGGCTACGGATGGTTCGGAGACTGCAGGTAGTGCAGAATGCAGTGGCCTGCCTCTTGGTGGGATTGGGCTGCTGGGAGCATATTACACCGGTTTTCCGATCTCTGCACTGGCTGCCTGTAGTCTTCCAGGCCCGATTCAAGGTGTTGGTACTTGCCTATAAAGCCCTGAATGACCTAGGCCTTAACTATCTGCGGGACCGCCTCACCCCTCGGATCCTAGATCGGCCCCTGCGATCATCCGGGGGTGCCCTCCTTGAGGTCCCCAGAGACTTTCGGGGGGCATGATGGAGAGGGCATTCTCGGTGGCCGCACCGCAGCTGTGAAACTCCTTTCCAGTGGAGGCCCGATTGGCCCCAGATCTCCCCTCTTTTCGACATAGCTGTAAAACCTAGTTGTCCCATCTGGCGTTTGGCGTGGGAGATGGGTGAAAGGGTGGGGGGAAGGTTTTTATTAAACTTCCTTGCTATGAGTTGTTTTATGTGTTTTAATGTTTTATTGTTGTTTGCTATTGTAAGCTGCCCAGAGCTGCTGTGTCAGAAGGGGTGGGGTATCAAGATTTTTATAAATAAATAAATAAACAAATACAATGCTAGAACACCAGGTGGGATCGTTCCAGCTAAGAGCCTGTGGGCTCATGGACTCGGTTAGGGTAGGCAACCTAGGCTGAAGCCGATATTACAATTTGCACTATTGGTGGTGTAGACCTGACTATAGGGGAGGCTAGAGGTCAGAACCTATGCAAATACCCCTGTGCTGATTATAATGGGGCCATACTTACCCTGATCAGGATCAGTACCCATGTCTTTGGAATTGGTGCATGTTTGTGCCCTGGGGTCTTGTTAATTCCCCAGGTGACTCTGGAGCACCCCATAGTGCGTAAAGGGGCCCTAATGATATACACATGAGGTCCCGACTTCCTTGGATCTGGCCCTTGCTATAACTTATATTTTTCTGTATGTTTAATAATGCCCACCTGAAGAAGTTGTTAAGTAATATTAATTACAAAATGCTTTGACCTGCTTAGATAAAATGTCTTTTATTATTTATGGCTAGTTTCTGTAGCAGCTGGTGAACTTTTAGGATGATGGGGCAGGGTCATTTAAAATTTGACAGATTAGTATAGAATATACAATGAATAAAATACACACACTAAATACACTTTTGCCCCTCTTCTCAGCAGAGAGTGCACTTCCAGGAATAAGTTATAAGTTCTTTGGGTTCAGTATGCATCCAATCTGGAGACCCTCCTGAAGTCCTATCTTACGAACATTTTGCCTTTTGAGTCTGAAATTATGTGACTGTAGGAGCAAGACACGTAACTAAGCTAAGAAGAGAATTTGTTTTGTCTTTCCTTCTCACTGGCCACCCACAATACAATCATTTTTGGGGTGAAAAGGATGGATTACTGCAGGAGAGAAAGGCAAGACAAGTTGTCTTTTGCTAAAGTGTGCATCTTGCTCTTGTAGCCAGACAATTTTGGTTCAGAAGGCAAAGCTGTCCCTCAGATTCAACTGCAGGAGTCCCTGGTCAGACGCAAGTCAATCCCACAGGATGAATTTACGAGCTATTCCTAAACTATCTCTCTCTGATAACAAGAAGAGGGGCAACAATGCAGTGACAATGGTTTTGGGAACGTTTGATGACTGGACTGAAAACAGTGCTGCTACTGCCCCACAGCCTTTCCCTTCCTCCCTCTATTCCCAGACTCCTTGTTTTTTGGAAAAGCAGTTTTCTGTGTGTGCCCTGATCTGACAAAACAGAGGGGAGCAAGGATGATGCTGAGAACAAGACAAGACATGAGCAAGAAGGAAAACAATGCCCAAGTAATACAAGGAACAAGAGCAGGGTAGAAGTGTGCACACAACAAAGTCAAAGAATGTGAGCATCTTCTTCTTACTTCCACCCAGTTTCCTGTTGCTACCGGCATGCCTTTTATGCATACTGGCAGCTAGGGATGGGTGTTACGGATTTGGATTAATCTGTAACTTCTCGTAACGGGCAGATATGGATTAATCCATATAGAACGATGGGTTCTGAATGCACTCCATTTTCTAGGTAGAGTTACCTTTGTTTCAGCTCCCAATATGTCTAGAAGGAAAGCCGCTGACAAAACAAAGGGAGCCAGCGCCACGACTCGTGGGATGGACCAGGTTAAGCAGAGGGATCCCGGGACGCCCAGGGGAGGGGGGCCAGCCCCACGGGCTGGGGGGGAAAGAGGGAAGGACTGCTAAACATAGCACACCCATCCCGGCACCGGGCCGAGGACAGACCACAGCACCCGCACCGACTGCAGCCACCCACTCCAGCATGGGGAAAGGAGCGCGTGTGACAATGAGGTATGTGTGAGGGGACCCCAAGAACCAGGGGAGGGGGGGCCTGCAAACCAACAGCGGTAAACGACCTGAGGGAGCACAAGGCAGGCAGCTGACGGTTTCCATCCCCACCCCCAGGACAGCACCCAGACAGAGGAGCAACGCGCCACCGGGGAGACAGCCAAGGAGGGCCTCCGGGACAGCCAGGTAAGGCGCCTGTGCCCCCACAAGGGAGCACAGGGGGGACAGATGCTAACCCCTCTGCAATATCCCCAATAGGAAACGACCAGCTCCGTCACCACAGCTACCGGGCAGGCCCCAAGCTGGTAGACCCCCCACAAGCGGTACCCAAAAGGGGGAGCCCTGGTCGAGGCAGGAGACCAGGGCCTTCATACGCGTGTGGGGTGCCGAAAAGGTCCAGCACGGCCTGGTGCGCAGCTACAAGACCAAACAGGTCTATGAAGCTATCGTCCAGGAGATGCAGTGGCAGGGGTACAATAGGGATGTCACCCAGTGCATGCAGCAGGCAAAGGACTTGAGACACGGATATAAACATATCAAGGATAACAATCTCAAGTCCAGCTGTGCCATGCAGACAGTGGAGTTCCAGGAGGAGCTGGACTGGTTCCTCTGCATGGATGGAGATATAGTCGCCTCCCGCTTACACGGCACCGCTTTCGCCAGGAGCAGGCGGAGGGCGCTCACAAAACACATCCCACCAGACCGCCCCCCCGGAGCAGGGGGAGGCCACTGCCCCTGACGAGGCAAGGCAGGATGCAGGAGGGGACAGCCCCATCATACAGGGGGAGGAGGCGCCCCGGAAACCTGCTCACGCGAACATCGCCCTCCGTGTGCGCCCACAAAACCCACAGGGCACGGGCTACGAGGAAGGGGGGCATGCGGAGCAGACGGAGACCCACGACGCCTCCCAGGAAGCACAGGAAGACGATCCAGGTAGGAACGCAACAAGGGCCCGGGGGGCGGGGCAGGAGGGAGAAAGGGCCCCGGCCACAGTGACCATAGCCTAAGCCAGGCAGCAGGGATTGACTGATGGATCCACATTCCCATTACAGTTTAAGGCGCTCTGGAGGTTCACGAGGAGGAGGCCGCATCCCAACCTGTTACCATCCCTCCCACAGATGAGCACGCCGGTCCAGTAAGGGGAGCTGCCGCCAGCAGTGCCGAGAAGAATCGGGAGATGCAGGCCCAGAACAGGCGGAGGAGAGAGGACCTCAGCAGGGAACTGCTGGAGGAAACTAGAAGGTTAGCTGAGGGTGCACACAGAGGTGCTTGCTCTCACAAGGGAGGTCCAAAGGGGAGGGGGAGAGGGACCAGCACATATTGGCAGCCATGCTAACCCAGTCCTGTATCGAGCACCTGTGGGACAGGTGTCAGAGTGCCACTCTCCACCGTGAGTTGTGGCTCGACAGACCGCTGAGCCATCAGCGGGGGGGGGAGAGGCATCGCTAACAGCAGAGGGATGGGCGGAGGGGATGTTATATGGGGAGCAATGGGAACACCTGAGGGCCACGGAAAGGGCCGTGGCGCCAGGGTAACGGTGCAAGGCAGGGTGTAACACTGAGTATATGTTCCATCACCACAGGGTCCAGCACACCAGCCAGGCGTGGAGAGGCCTGTGGACAACAGAGTGGCCAGGCCGTCCAGCCGCTGCTCCCAAAGGACGGTGGCTACAAGGACCCATGGCTGGGTACAGGTCTGCACAGTTACCTCAGTGAAGTACCGGCCATGCCACCAGACAGCCAGTGAAGGGCAGAGGCCTGGTGCGGTTCACTTGGCATGGCCAGAAGGCAGTGGGTGACCCAGTGCCGGTAGGCACAGGCCTCACAGGACCGGGGAACCCCTACAACCCAAACAACAGGCCAGAAGCGGATTAGGGAACAGACATAGCAGACTTTGTTACCCGTTACACGGTTCTGTGAAGGGTGGGGGATGTTAACATGTCTACTCAGTTACCTGCCATCTGGGCGACAATGCACCTACACAGAGTGTCCTGGTTCTCGGATATGCGCCGGAAAGCGCCTCCCTGGATATGTTGGTAGCGGGGCCCGGGACTCTCTCTCCGCACCGGTGGGGGCTAGTCAAGGGCAGCTCCCCCGGTCTCGCAGATATTGTGCAGGATGCAGGCCGCCAGCACAAGGATGGGGGTATGCTGCAGATCGAACTGGCTCCTGTTCATGAGCAGGCGCCAGCGCCCCTTGAGCAGCCCAAATGCCCACTCCACCATGCTCTGAGCCAAAAAGAGGTGTCATTGAAGAGCCGGTGGTCCGCTGTGCGTGCCACGGCATAGGGCCTCATGAGCCACAGGCCCAGTGGGTAGGCGGGATCCCCTATCACCACTGGGGCCATGGAGACCCCCTCAGGGACCCGGTACAGGTTGGGTGCTATCTCCCCGTCAAACATGCGTGCATAGAAGGGTGAGGCTCACAGTATGCGCACATCATAGCTCCTCCCTGAGTGGCCGGTGTAGACATCGGTAAAAAAGGCCCTGTGATCCCCCATGGCCTGGAGATTGATGGAGAATGTCTGCTTCCGATTCAGGTAGTCCGTCTTGGCATGTGGGGGCCAGATTATTGGAATGTGGGTGCTGTCTATCACCGCTATGCAATGGGGGAAGCTCACGTCCTCAAAGCCACAAATGACAACCTCGGGATCCCGGAGCTGTATGACCCACTCGAACAGTTTCTCCACCAGCAGGTCACACATGTCGTGGAGCACCCTGTTAATGGTTGCGATCCCCACCCCAAACAGCTCCCCAAGGCTCCAACAGGAATCGGGCGTGGCCAGTCTCCACACGGCCATGGCCAAACACATCCCTGGCAGCAGTGGATAGTGCATGTTGGTCTCGCGCCTCCGGAGACGTGGATTCAGGAGCTCCAGTGGGACAGTGACACGGTGCCCGTAGACGTTCAGCAGCCCCCAGGACAGGACCAGTCGCATGTCCTGGGACACTGCTGTTCCTAACATGCACTGTCAGCTGACAGTTACTCTCCATGCCCACCACAACAATGCAGCTTGACGCATGTTGGCTGCTCTCCTGCGCCGTACGCCATGGTTGTAGAAGCGGTGACCCGGCAGTAGTAGCTCAGCCCATTGTTCAAACACCAGTGCCAGGATCATGAAGCAGGAGGACAGAACCGTTAACAGGACGGCCCGCTCCTCAGGGGGCTCATCAGCATGGTACCAACAACAACACGCACACTCAGGAGGAACCCACCACCGATACCAGTTCTGGATAAACTAGCAGCTACCTGCCTAGGTGTTACGTGGCTGGCAGACCTGACCCAGGCCTGCGCAGCTGTGACTGTGTCCCCTTTAACCACCCAGCCTGTCAGCAAACTCTGCACCTAGCTATCACCCCCCTGCGATCCCTTCCTCCAGGCCCTGAGCCCTGTGCACCCTGCACACCCGCACCATTCCTTCCACCTCCCCTGCAACCCCAAGCCTGTCCCTGGGTACCGGGGATGGCTGCACGGGACAACCCGCTGTGAACACCCACCTACCCCCGCCTCTGCACCTACACCCTCCTCTGGACACCAGCACCAATGTTCTGTTGCTAATTTCCCTCACTGTCGCCTCTCATTGAACACACTCACACCACCTCTCACTCTACATTCCACGCCCGGACACAGCAACTGGCACACATAAGTATCGTGGCAGTCCATGCTGTGTGCCCAGCGATTGGTGCAGTACCGTGGATGTGTTCCGCACACCTGATGGGGATCCCCCCTCGCTGGCCCGCCCGCCTGTACCCCCCTCACGGAGCACCTGACAGCCATGGGGCTAGGAGCACTCCAAGGCTCCTCTGTGGCCCTGGGGCCACCCCACCCCCTGTGCCCCTGCCATGACCCCATGCGATCCCTGGCCAGGGCACATCTGCACCGGTCTTGCTTCTGTCACATCGCTTGAAGGCCACGGCACTGTGCAGCTGTGTTCCATCAAGATACACTGCTTGGAGCGGCTCATTAGCTCTCTGTTAGAGGCTGCCATGGCCTTGCTGATCTGTCATCGCTAACGCTGGAATGCACCCGCCAGGTGCGTGAGGCAGGGATTCACAGGACCTTGCCAGCGTCCCACTATCAGCTGTGTACGGCCGCAGCCTGGCTAGCACTGCATAGCGTCTCGCACAGCACTCAGTCACATCTGCTCTCCATAGGATCCCAGTGCAAACAGCTGTGCAGGCCCTCGAACAACAACGGCAGGGTGCGGAACAAGCCCTGAGGCCGCCGGTGGTGCAGGGGAGGAGTGGTCACCATGTACCAACATGTTTTTGGGAACACTGTGGCAGAGCCGCGATGTCCAGCTGCTGATGAGCGACCCCCTGTTGGTGACGGATGGCTTCAATCTCCTGTCGCGGTACATGTGCATGATGGACCATCCACTGGGGCGTGCCGGGGAGCTCAGCTTTACCCTCCTTCAAAAACGACCAAGCAGCCGCTGTTGCAGTGCCCTAAACCACACTGGAGATCACGGCTGGTCTCTGCACGTCCAGAGTATGGACTGGCCCTCCAGGCCGGGGGTCCCCATTTTGCTACCGACTACACCGGCATCCTACTACATGCCCGTGGCGTCTCCCATCTGCAATCTGACTGCCAAGCGCTTCTTGGGGAGCTGGGCCTGCTACCCACCGATGTTGGAGGGCCCCTGCTGACCAGGACCCCTTCGACATGTGAATTTGGCACCTTCCGATCGGTGATGAACCTACGGACTGTGAAGACTGCTGCTGCCCCATTATATGGTGGATACTCATATGCGTTCCTGGGAATTCCGCAGGTGGAGTGCTGGCTTGGGTATCCCTGGCCACTGCATGGGTTGTGCTTGCTGTGTGGTTACCGACCCCTGCTGACCCACAGCCTTTCCGTGCACCCTCTCCCCTTCTCCCTCTTTTCTAGCTACTCTCGTTGTCTTCCTGGCTGTTCTCCGCATGGCACAGATGGCCGGGCAGCCTCAGCGTGCGGCCTCGGATCTCCATGCTGGGGCCCGCCTGTACGATGAGATCAGTGAGTGTGCTGCGTGTGTGCAGGGCCCACTCCCTGGGTGTCTGGGGTTCCACATTGTTGGGGTCCACTGTCCTGTCCTGATGGCCCCTTCTCTCTATCCCTTAGTGCAGGCGATGATTACAGAGCGGACCAGGGAGCAGGAGGAGGCCGTGCAGCTGCTGCTGCACCTCCTGGAGCGGGTGCACCTCCTGGACTGCACCCAGGCGGATCGTTGGTGCCAGGTACAGGGCCGGCGTCCCTATTGAGGCCGGGGCCCCGCCCCACGGACCCGCTCTCCGTGCTGCCTCCCCATCTCCCTTGGACTTTTACCATATTCCATGCCCTTCCCCCTTGTATTAAAGTTGCTTTGCCCCCTTCTCTGGTTGTGTGTCATGTTCCTCCGTGTGGCCTGGTCTCGTGTGTGGGCGCCTCTTGGTGGTTGTGGCACTGTTGCCTGGCAGGGGCCAGTTGTCCCGCGCCCCCCCCCTCCCAGCGTAGGTGCAGCTGCTCTGCCGTATCCTTTGGGTGTCCCCCTGGTATCCCTGGCCTGTCAGCCGCCTGTCATGGTTCCCTTCTGTCCCCCTCCAGCCCAGTCTCGTTCCACCCATTTCCCCCTGGTTCCTTACCCCTTGGTTGTTGTCCTGGTGCCCTGACCCCTCCCTGTGTTTGCGATGGGCCTCCCCGTTGACCACATGGATCCCTTGTTGGTGTGGGGATGCCTGCGACTGGTTTGCTGCCGGTTGGTGTGGTCTGGGTCTCCCCTCCCCCCCCCCATGCCATTCCCTGCCAGTCTGGCTGTGCTGTGGGTTTCTGGTCCTGCTGGCATGCCTGCATGTGTCCCGTTCCCGGTTCCTTGTCCGGGGGCCTTGGGATTGTGTGTGCGGGACCTCTGCCAGGGTGTGTGTGGGAGGCAGAGGCCCTGCTGCATCGGGCCTCTGCCTCCCAACCCACCTACCCCGCTGGGGGCCCCCCGCCTCCTTGGCCACGCAGCCCTTCCCTGTGTGATTGTGTTCACAGTTGCATGTGGGCAGTTTCTGGTTGAGGGGTGTGTGGCACCCGGCTGTCTGGCACTTTCACAGGACTGGCTGGGGTCTGCTACTGTGTGTCTCCTGTCATCCTGGCTCCCTCCTACCCCGCCCGCACAGGGTCTGGCAGTTCATGGGCAGAGCTGCATGCTGCGGCTTCGTTTGCCTTCAGTCAGCCATGTTGTGCTGTCACTATGCTGGGCGGGCTTTCCCCGCCAGTCGGTGTCTTGGGTGTCCGTGTAACTCATGGGTGTTTGGTCAGTGTTTCCCGGAGCGGATGTCTGGCCACTGGGTGTGTGCCGGCCCCTCCCCTTCCACCCACAACCCCCTGCGGCACCATCCATGTAAATATCACCTGGCTCAGCGCCGCCCACCCATCTCCACCCGGCTCCACCCACCAGGTTGGCTGCGGCATCCGTGTAAAAAAGGCCTAGGAGTAATGGGATGAAATAAGGAAAGAGAAAATATAGGCTGAATAAAGAAAAATCTTCCAGTGAGATGTCTTATATTGTACAGCAGCTCTCCAAGGAAAATGGTGGAAACCTCAGTGTTTTGCAGTATTAAAACCTACCAAACATTGTCAAATTACAGCTGGTGAAGAGGCTTCGTCCATATGTCTCGGACTCTAATCTCGCCACTATCATCCATGCGTTCGTCACCTCGAGGCTAGACTATTGCAGTGCGCTGTACGTGGGGTTACCCATGGTGATGGTTTGGAAGCTGCAGCTACTAGAGGTGGGACCCCGGGCCCATTACCGGCTACCGGATTTACCGGTTACCAGTTCTGCAAAAACCGGATTCCCGGATTAAATCCGGTATACCGGTACCGGATTTATTTCATTGAGTTCAATGGGGCGCTGTGTCCCCATTGAACTCAATGAAATAAATGAATTCCTTCCCCCTCCCCCTCCC
>QEPC01013438.1:2674368-2700680 GCA_003113815.1 Sphenodon punctatus | reverse complement strand
GGGCTCGCCTCTCAGTCTGTTTTTAAACAAAAATGCAGGGTGGGTGGGGGGTGTCTCCCCTTCCACCCGCGCAGCCTGGGAGGGGGAGGGTTTGTTTTTTTTAACTTGGGGCTTGAAGTTTTTACATTGCAGCCATTTTTAAATGGCTGCAATGCAAAAAAATCCGGTACCCGGAATCCGGTACCCCGGACCGGATTACCGGGTCGAATCCGATAATGCCGGTACGCCCGGTACCGGCATTATCGGATACCGGGTTTCCCGCCCCTAGCAGCTACTGCAGAATGCAGCAGCCCGTCTCTTCATGGGGATGGACCGTAGGGAGCACATAACACAAATGCTCCGAGTGCTGCTCTAGCTGTCTATTGTCTTCTGGGCCCGCTTCAAGGTGCTGGTGTTGACCTTTAAAGCCCTTCACAGTCTAGGTCCTACTTATTTGAAATATCGCCTCGCCCTCCAGATCCCTGGTCAGCCCCTGCAGTTATCTGGGGGTGCTCTCCTGGAAGTCCTGCACTGTCAACGAATTTGGACGGACAGGAGGCCGTTCTTGGCGGCCGCGCCATCGCTGTGGAATTTGAGCCTCAGCTCAAATCTTCTCACCTTCCGACGAAATTATAAGAGATGGCTCTTCCGCCAGGCATTTAGCAGGGGGGAGGGTGGGAAAGGCTTGTAGTATTGGGCAGGTGGTTTGTTGTTGTTTTTTGCACTAGGAAAAATTTGGGAGGGGAACACAATGTAAGTTTTTACATTGTTTTAATATCTATTTTAATGTTTTAATGTGTTTATATATTTTTAGTATTGTGTAAGTCATCACAAGTCACTTGACACAAGAGGGGCCGGGTAGAAATACAAATATAAATTGCTGCTGTTGCTCCCAGTGTTTGCCCCCACTGATGTTTCCATCTGGGCCTGGAGGGGGCTGGGAGCCAGGAGGGCTCGCCTCTCATCATGCCCTGGAGCCAAGGACTTCCACCTGCTCAAGGGTAAGGGTTCTCCCACGGCCCCAGCTGTGACTGTTATTGCCCCTCCCTGTGGTTTGAGGGAGAGGGGGCGAGGCCAGGGATCCCTTCCCCACCCTTTTTGGCTGAGGGGAACTGCTTAAAATTAGTGTGCCTCCTGACTGCGCCACAGGTTGCACGCTGAAGGGCCGCTGCTAAAGGGCCCTTAGGCATGGCCATTCGGTGCGGTTCTAGCAGTTGGTAGGACGGTGTGTGTGTGTGTGTGTGTGTGTGTGTGTATGTATATATATATATATATATATGTTAGAACGTTTTGGGGCTGAAGAGATTTAGGAGGGACAGCTAGTGGTGTGTTGGTGGAGTCTTTGGTAGGGGGAGGTTATTGTGTTGGGGGCATGTCCTGGTGGGGTTTTAATTGAGTTGTTGGGTGGGTTGGAGGGAGGTTACTGTTTTTTGGTTGGGATGGTGAGTTTGTGTGTGTGGGTGGGGATGTCATGCCCCCCAGTGAGAGTAGGGGAGGAGGGTGGGATTGGGTTAGGGTGGGGGGGATTGTCCCCCCCTGTGAGTGGGGGTTCAACCCCTATACAAAGATTTTTGTGTGCCCCTCTGTGCAAGGGGGGCTGGAGGGATTACCCGGTGAGAGCAGGTAGTGGATGGAGGAAGTGGGGGTCCCCTCCGCCGGGGAGACAGAGCAGCCTAGGATCAGGGGCCAAAGCTGAGCGGATGAGGGGCGTGAAACAGCCATTGGGGTCATGATGGGGTGGGGGAGATATGGTCTAATGGGGGTGTTTGTAGATCTGTGAGGATAGCGAGGTGTTTAGTGCCTGTTCCCCAATCTGTCGCCCAGGCAGATGGGGAGGGATGGGGATCAGAGGCCCCTTGGGGCATCTGCCACGATTTCGGTACCAGTTGTTGCAGAGGGGCTATTTTGTGGGATTGGTTTCAGATGGTGTCACCTTCTGATGTGGAGTCCTTGTTGGGATTTGTTCGTGCCAACACTTGCGAGCATGATCCTTGCCCGTCCTGGTTGGTGAAAGCCAGCCAGGAGATGTTACGGCCATTGCTGGCTGGGGTGGTTAGTGCCTCTCTTCAGGAGGGCAGGGTGCTTGACTGCCTGAAGGAGGCTGCAGTTAGGCCCCTACTCAAGAAACCATCTCTTGACGCCAATGCTCCTGCTAGTTATCAGCCGGTCTCTAAACTTCCCTTTTTAAGGAAGGTTATTGAACGGGCTGTGGCACGGCAGCTCCAGGAACATCTGGACCACACCGGTTTCCTTGACCCCTTTCAGTCCGGGTTTCCGGCCTGGGTATGGTACGGAGACTGCATTGGTAGCCTTGGTTTACGATCTCCGTCTGGTGTTGGACCAAAGTCGTCAAATCTTACTGGTCCTGCTAGACCTTTTGGCTGCATTTGACACAGTCGATCATGAGGTGTTGGTGACTCACCTGCAGAACCGTGCCAGGATTGGCGGAACGGTCTTGGACTGGTTTTGTTCATTCCTGGCCGGGAGAACTCACTGGGTGGTCTTGGGGCAGTGTACGTCTTCCCCCCAGGACTTCACATGTGGAGTCTCGCAGGGTGCCATTCTGTCCCCACTCTTGTTTAACATTTATATGCAGCCATTAGGGGAGATTGTAAGAGGGGTTCAGGGCAGGCAGTGTCATCAGTATGCTGATGACACTCAGCTCTACCTCTCTTTTTCCATCGACCCAGGCCATGCAGTCTCCTTATTTTCCCAGTGCCTGTGGGGACTTGGATGAGGTTGAGCCATCTGCAGCTGAATCCTGACAAGCGGAGATGATGTTGGTGGGCGAGGGCTTGGGGGGCCTGGGAGTGATTGTCTTCTCTTGTAGGGAGGTTCGCCCTCCCAGGGTCTCTCAGGTGCAGAGTCTGGGTGTGCTCCTCGATTCATGACTCAGCCTGGAATTTCAGGTTGTGGCCATGGTGGGGAGTGCGTTTCGGCAGTTACATCTTGTCCGGCGGCTTCGGCCGTATCTCTCAGACTCTGACCTCGCCATTGTCCTCCATGCCTTCATCACCTCGAGGCTAGATTACTGCAATGCTCTCTACGTGCGGCTGCCCGAAAAGCTGGTCCGGAGGCTGCAGCTGGTGCAGAATGCTGCAGCCCGTCTTCTTACGGGGGCGGGTCGCAGGGAGCACATGACACCTGTGCTCTGGGCCCTGCACTGGCTGCCTATAAAGCACCGGGCTAGGTTCAAGGTGCTGGTTTTGACCTTTAAAGCCTTTCACAGCCTGGGCCCTGCTTATCTGCGGGACCACCTCACTCCCCATGTGCCCGTGCAACCACTGAGATTGTCCGTGGGAGCCTTTTAGGAGGTTCCCCGGGCAAGATGGGTGGCCACCAATGTTAGATCTTTTTCAGTGGCTGCCCCGTGCTGTGGAACTTGCTCCTGGAGAAAGCTCGGTTGGCCCCCACTCTCCTGTCATTTCGACGTTTGTGTAAGACCTGGCTGTTCTGCCAGGCTTTTGGCGGGGGGAGAGACTTGTCTTTTTCTCCCACATATGGGATTTTTAACTTAAATTGCTTTTATTGTTTTATTCTTTTAATTTGTTGTTCGCTGCCCTGCAGGCAGCAGGGGCAGGATAAAAATATTTTATAAAATAAAAATAAATAAATAAAAATGGCTCCTGCTGCTGGATGCAAGGTCGGTGGTTAATAAATCATCAACGGTTCATGACTTAATTCTGGACCAGGCTGCCGATCTTGTATGTCTTATGGAGACCTGGCTGGACGTGGAATCCGGGCCTATTGTGGCGGACCTTGTTCCGACTGGGTACTCCGTGCAACATCAGCCAAGGATTGAGGGTGTCAGGTCCGGGGTAGGGCAAGGAGCAAGGGACGGGGCACCACTCACCCACACATTCACCTGGCGGCAAGGGTGCCTGGAAACAAACCCTCAGGATAGGATTGGGCTGCTGGATTAGCAATCCGCTGCCTATATCATCATAGGGTATTCGGGGATAGCGCACACGTAGAGCCCGCCTCCAGGTATCCACACACACAGGGCCCAGGGTAGGGGTGGCGGAGCAGTACGTGAGGCAAGGCGGAAGGTGCCTGACCCCCAGGGTAANAGATTTAGGAGGGACAGCTAGTGGTGTGTTGGTGGAGTCTTTGGTAGGGGGAGGTTATTGTGTTGGGGGCGTGTCCTGGTGGGGTTTTAATTGAGTTGTTGGGTGGGTTGGAGGGAGGTTACTGTTTTTTGGTTGGGATGGTGAGTTTGTGTGTGTGGGTGGGGATGTCATGCCCCCCAGTGAGAGTAGGGGAGGAGGGTGGGATTGGGTTAGGGTGGGGGGGATTGTCCCCCCCTGTGAGTGGGGGTTCAACCCCTATACAAAGATTTTTGTGTGCCCCTCTGTGCAAGGGGGGCTGGAGGGATTACCCGGTGAGAGCAGGTAGTGGATGGAGGAAGTGGGGGTCCCCTCCGCCGGGGAGACAGAGCAGCCTAGGATCAGGGGCCAAAGCTGAGCGGATGAGGGGCGTGAAACAGCCATTGGGGTCATGATGGGGTGGGGGAGATATGGTCTAATGGGGGTGTTTGTAGATCTGTGAGGATAGCGAGGTGTTTAGTGCCTGTTCCCCAATCTGTCGCCCAGGCAGATGGGGAGGGATGGGGATCAGAGGCCCCTTGGGGCATCTGCCACGATTTCGGTACCAGTTGTTGCAGAGGGGCTATTTTGTGGGATTGGTTTCAGATGGTGTCACCTTCTGATGTGGAGTCCTTGTTGGGATTTGTTCGTGCCAACACTTGCGAGCATGATCCTTGCCCGTCCTGGTTGGTGAAAGCCAGCCAGGAGATGTTACGGCCATTGCTGGCTGGGGTGGTTAGTGCCTCTCTTCAGGAGGGCAGGGTGCTTGACTGCCTGAAGGAGGCTGCAGTTAGGCCCCTACTCAAGAAACCATCTCTTGACGCCAATGCTCCTGCTAGTTATCAGCCGGTCTCTAAACTTCCCTTTTTAAGGAAGGTTATTGAACGGGCTGTGGCACGGCAGCTCCAGGAACATCTGGACCACACCGGTTTCCTTGACCCCTTTCAGTCCGGGTTTCCGGCCTGGGTATGGTACGGAGACTGCATTGGTAGCCTTGGTTTACGATCTCCGTCTGGTGTTGGACCAAAGTCGTCAAATCTTACTGGTCCTGCTAGACCTTTTGGCTGCATTTGACACAGTCGATCATGAGGTGTTGGTGACTCACCTGCAGAACCGTGCCAGGATTGGCGGAACGGTCTTGGACTGGTTTTGTTCATTCCTGGCCGGGAGAACTCACTGGGTGGTCTTGGGGCAGTGTACGTCTTCCCCCCAGGACTTCACATGTGGAGTCTCGCAGGGTGCCATTCTGTCCCCACTCTTGTTTAACATTTATATGCAGCCATTAGGGGAGATTGTAAGAGGGGTTCAGGGCAGGCAGTGTCATCAGTATGCTGATGACACTCAGCTCTACATCTCTTTTTCCATCGACCCAGGCCATGCAGTCTCCTTATTTTCCCAGTGCCTGTGGGGACTTGGATGAGGTTGAGCCATCTGCAGCTGAATCCTGACAAGCGGAGATGATGTTGGTGGGCGAGGGCTTGGGGGGCCTGGGAGTGATTGTCTTCTCTTGTAGGGAGGTTCGCCCTCCCAGGGTCTCTCAGGTGCAGAGTCTGGGTGTGCTCCTCGATTCATGACTCAGCCTGGAATTTCAGGTTGTGGCCATGGAGGGGAGTGCATTTCGGCAGTTACATCTTGTCCGGCGGCTTCGGCCGTATCTCTCAGACTCTGACCTCGCCATTGTCCTCCATGCCTTCATCACCTCGAGGCTAGATTACTGCAATGCTCTCTACGTGCGGCTGCCCGAAAAGCTGGTCCGGAGGCTGCAGCTGGTGCAGAATGCTGCAGCCCGTCTTCTTACGGGGGCGGGTCGCAGGGAGCACATGACACCTGTGCTCTGGGCCCTGCACTGGCTGCCTATAAAGCACCGGGCTAGGTTCAAGGTGCTGGTTTTGACCTTTAAAGCCTTTCACAGCCTGGGCCCTGCTTATCTGCGGGACCACCTCACTCCCCATGTGCCCGTGCAACCACTGAGATTGTCCGTGGGAGCCTTTTAGGAGGTTCCCCGGGCAAGATGGGTGGCCACCAATGTTAGATCTTTTTCAGTGGCTGCCCCGTGCTGTGGAACTTGCTCCTGGAGAAAGCTCGGTTGGCCCCCACTCTCCTGTCATTTCGACGTTTGTGTAAGACCTGGCTGTTCTGCCAGGCTTTTGGCGGGGGGAGAGACTTGTCTTTTTCTCCCACATATGGGATTTTTAACTTAAATTGCTTTTATTGTTTTATTCTTTTAATTTGTTGTTCGCTGCCCTGCAGGCAGCAGGGGCAGGATAAAAATATTTTATAAAATAAAAATAAATAAATAAAAATGGCTCCTGCTGCTGGATGCAAGGTCGGTGGTTAATAAATCATCAACGGTTCATGACTTAATTCTGGACCAGGCTGCCGATCTTGTATGTCTTATGGAGACCTGGCTGGACGTGGAATCCGGGCCTATTGTGGCGGACCTTGTTCCGACTGGGTACTCCGTGCAACATCAGCCAAGGATTGAGGGTGTCAGGTCCGGGGTAGGGCAAGGAGCAAGGGACGGGGCACCACTCACCCACACATTCACCTGGCGGCAAGGGTGCCTGGAAACAAACCCTCAGGATAGGATTGGGCTGCTGGATTAGCAATCCGCTGCCTATATCATCATAGGGTATTCGGGGATAGCGCACACGTAGAGCCCGCCTCCAGGTATCCACACACACAGGGCCCAGGGTAGGGGTGGCGGAGCAGTACGTGAGGCAAGGCGGAAGGTGCCTGACCCCCAGGGTAAGGGGGGAGGGGAGAGGACTTGCACCGCCAGAAGGTTCCCAGGGCAGTAAGACTAAGGGTACAGACTTACCGGTTAGAATACTGACGTGCACCCACTCACTCACTCACTCAGTCCAAGCACTCTGCAACCAAACACACCAACACTCTGCACAGGAACTCAAAACCAGGAAGGAGGTAATGAAGGGGCCGGTATCACAGGCGTTGCAGCACTGATCACCAGCGCTGAGTCTCTCACGGTGCTGCTTTTATTCCTGCTGTGCTACTGACGCTGCAGACGCCGGGAGCGACACGATGCCGGCAGCGAGGCTGGGGGCAGGCCTCGCTGAGACCACCGTTGTGGTCTCAGCGGCGCCTGTTACTGGTGAGGGGGGCGTGTCTGAAGTGTGCGCCGGTGATGGGGGCACCATGGCCGGCTGTGGCGTTTCTCTACTGGGGCCTGCGACGGGGGGGGGTGTCCCTGCACGCCGATAGGACCCTCGTGAGGGGTGCTGTGAGCCCCGGGGGGGTGCGGATACGGGGCATCGGGGCCCGGGTTCTGACAGCACCCCCCCTCCAAGGTCATCGATACTGCATAGGACGCGGTTTCAAAGGGTAACGAGCGTGGAAAACCCATACCAGTTGCTGAGCGTGTACCTGTGTCGCCTTCTGGAACGGGCTTCTGGCCCATACGCCTTCCAGTCCAGAAGATAATACAGACGGCCGCGATAATATCGGGAGTCCAGTATTCGCAGGACTTCATATTCCCCTGATGGGGTCACTGGGGTTGGGTCTGCGGCAGTATGGTGCAACGAGGCTGCGGCTGGTTTTAACAGTGATACATGAAATGCCGGGTGAATATGATAGGCCTGTGGCAAGTGGATGGTATACGTCACCTCATTGATTTTTCTCAAAATGGGAAATGGTCCCATATACCGATAGTCCAGTTTAGCTGAGGGCCGTTGGGACGGGTAGTACCGACGATCAATCCAAACTAATTCCCCCGGATGTAACTCGGGAACGGGTTGTCGATGCTGGTCAGCGTGCTGCTTGTACTGTTGGCGAGCAAATCTTTGGCCACTCGGTGTGCTTCATGAATGCGTGTGACTAAGCACGGCTTTGAGGAAGGTGATAGGGGATATCTCTGGGAGACAGATTCAAGGATGGAACCCATATGTGACAAAGAAGGGCGATGATCCAATGGAGGCATGGAGGGCATTATTATATGCAAACTGCAAGGGGTAACAGGTCCTTCCAGTTATCCTGGAGATAATCGGTACAGCAGCACAAGTACTGCTCCATGGTTTGATTAGTTCTCTCTACTTGCCCATTTGCTTGCGGATGGTAGGCAGTCAGGTTCATCTTTATGTGCAGGCTGGTCAAAAGCGCCTTCCACAGACGTGTGGTAAATTGTGTTCTGCGATCTGAAACTATTTCAATAGGGACTCCATGTAGCTTAATCACATTTTGTAGTAGGAGTTGTGCTGTTTGCGCGGCTGTAGGCACACCGGAGCACGCAATAAAGTGGGCCATCTTAGAAAAGTGGTCTACGGCCATCAGAATAGAAGTACGTTGCTGGGATGGTGGGAGCTCCACAACAAAATCCACTCTGATTCTTTGCCAAGGACCCCGGGGCAGCGGCGCCAATTGCAGAAGACCTTGTGGCACCTTTGTCCGTGCACACGTAGGGCATTTCTGGATATACTCTTGTACGTCTTTATTTGAGGCCACCAAAACTGCTGCTGGATAAGGTCCAGAGTTCGTTTAACCCCTGGGTGCCCCACTAACGGCGCGTCATGGTGTGCCTCCAGGATCTGTTGACGTGCTGCAACAGATACTACGATTTTCCCATCTTGCTGGTACACTCGTGACTGTGGGTCGTAGCTTGCTGGGGATTTTGGTGGGGGAGTCTCTTGGGAATATTGTCGCAATTCGTGTGTGATGAGGGTGGCTGTGAATACCCGTTTCTCCAACACCGGTTCCCCGCGATTCTCCAGTGGGTCCCCCACCTCTGTACACCTCAACAAGGCATCCGCTAAAATGTTTTGGTGTCCCGGGCGGTAGTGGATGCGTAAATTGAAACGTGCGAAGAACAGGGCCCGGCGCACATGCCGGGCATTCGCAATGCATGTCGTCTGGAGGTAAATCAGGTTACGATGATCCGTTATAACGCTTATTGGGGCCACGCCCCCCTCCAGGTAGTGCCTCCAAGCCCCGAAGACTGCCTTGATCGTTAAAAGCCCTGAGCCTGTTGGTATTTCGGCGAAGATGCAAAACCTGGCTGTTCGCCCAGGCCTTTGGGGAGGGGGGGTGGGTAGGTGATTTTTATCTCCCTTATCCTAAATGGTTTTATATCCCAGGCCCTGTTTAGTTTATATTTTTTGGAATGGTATTTTATGTGTTTTAGACTGTTTTATATTGTTTTTATTATTGGAAGTCGCCCTGAGCTGTGTTCAGGAGGGACGGGGTAGAAATGTAATAAATAAATAAAAGTTCTCTATCTAGCACAGTGTAACTTTTTTCCGCACTGGTCAGTTGTCGGGAGTAATACGCACATGGCATTAACCGGTCGTTCGTTAGGTCTGCTTGGAGCAACATGACCCCAATGGCAATGCTGGAGGCATCCGTTTCAACTGTAAATGGTTTAGTAAAATCAGGATATTGAAGGATTGAGGCACGGGTAAAAGTGGCCTTTAAGCCCTCAAAGGCCTCCTGCTGCTTGGGCATCCAGTGATAGGCATTGCCTTTCCGTAACAAGGTCGTGAGAGGTTCCGTTAGTTGGGCATAGCAGGGAATGTACTGCCTATAGCACTTTGTTGTGCCTAAAAAGTACTGTAGAGCTTTTATCGATGTTGGAGGCACCCGTTTAAGGATCGCTTCTACCTTCTTCGGGTCCATCTCAACTCCTTGTGGGGAAATGATAAACCCAAGGATATCCACCGTTGTTCTGTGGAAAGCACATTTTCCGTTTACAGAATAGTCTATGCTGCCGGAGGCGAGTCAATATGGAGCGAACATGTTGCACATGTTCTATGAGTGTGGTGAAGTAAATTAAAATGTCATCCAGATAGGCGACTACGTACGTGTCCGGCATATCTTCCAACACATCATTAATGAGATGCTGGAAGGTTGCCGGTGCGTTGGCCAATCCGAATGGCATCACGAGATATTCATAATGGCCGTACCTCGTTCGGAAGGCCGTCTTCCATTCATCCCCGGACGCACTTGGAACAAGTTGTAGGCCCCACAGAGATCAAGCTTGGTAAATATTTTTGCTCCTTGAAGCCGATCTAACAGTTCGGGAATCAGGGGGAGTGGGTACCGATTCTTAATCGTAAGAGCATTAAGGCCCCGATAGTCGATACAAGGACGGAGCCCCCCGTCCTTCTTGGGAACAAAGAACAGGGGGGCCCCTGCCAGGGACTAAGAGTGGCGGATAAACTCGCGCCATAAATTGTCTTCAATGTAGTCTTTCAGGGTATCCAGTTCTGGCCCCGAGAGAGCGTAGATCCGGCCATACGGGGGTTCAGTGTCTAGCAACAACTCAATGGGGCAGTCATATGGCCGATGCGGGGGTAAGGTGGCCGCTTCGTTCTTGTCAAAGACGTCGTCCAGTTCCTGGTACTTCCATGGGAGAGGGCCGGGTTCCGGGGTCAAGAGCGTCAGCATTCCCCACTGGGGATATGGTAGGGTACAGTTCAAGCCACAAAAATCCGTCCGAAACTCCACTGTCCAGGCGGTCCAGTCTATCATAGGGTTGTGAAGACGCAGCCAGGGCATACCCAGTACTACCGTGAACATAGGGGTGACCACTATATTGAAGTGCAGCGTCTCTTGGTGTCGCCCGATGGTTACCTGGAGGCCGGCCATCTGGGCCTTGATGGGTCCTGATGTCAACAGGGAACCGTCTATGGTATGTACCTGCTCCGGAGGGACCCGTCGTATACTGGGCAGCGCATAACGACCCACCAAGCCTTGGTCTATAAAGTTTCCGGATGCTCCAGAATCGATGAGGACCCAGACCACAGGACTCCGTGTGGGGGTTATACCCAGCATGGTCAGTACCCCCAAGTGTTGAGCAGGGTACGAATTTGCAATGCAGATCTGAGCTTGCCAGCTTAGGGGTCTTCCTTGCACCCCCGGGGACTCCTCTATAGTTCCCGGGGTCTGTCTTTTCCTGGCTCCCGTCTTATCGGTGGTAGCGAGGGGCAGTTGCAAGCAAAGTGCGAGGGTTGTCCACAGTAAAAGCACAAGTGACGTTGCCGGCGGTTCTTCCGGGGTGAGGGGACCCCGTGATGCTCTTAACTGCATGGGCTCTGGGTCCTCTGCTCGGCCGCCCTCGCCCTCGCCCTCATTGGCCATGACTGGCAAGGGGCGGGCACCAGACCAGCGAAAGGGCTCGGAGCGCCGCTCCTTATGCCGCTCCATGAGGCGTTCATCGATTTGAAGGGCCAAGGTAACAATTCCCCCCCATGTATCCGGGAGAGTGGTGAAGGCCAGTTGATCTTTCAACTCCTCGTTCAAACCTCTCCGAAACATTACTCGGAGCACATGGTCAGGCCAATTTAAATCCACAGCCAGCTGCTGGAACCTCGTGACATAATCCAGTAGGGGCCCTTTTCCTTGTTTTAAGGTCAGGACTGCCATCTCTGTGTCCTTCTTTCGGTGCGGGTAATCAGATAAGAAAGACAATTCCCGCACAAACCCCTCATAATCGGCCAGTAGGGGGCTTTTCTTGACCAGCAGCGGCGTAGCCCACTCCAGCGCATTTCCATCGAGCAAGCCAATAACAAAGGCTACCTTACGGGCATCCGTGTTGTAGATGTTCGGTTGCCCCGAAAAGGTAAGGTCACAAAGTGCCAGGAACCCCTTTAACAATCGCCGGTCCCCGGCGAACTTGGTGATTATGGGGCCCTTCGGCTCTCGGGGGCTGCCCTCTACTGCTCCCCGAGGCTCCTCGGGAGGGGGCTGTACCGGAACGGCCAGTGGAGGTACGGGTATGCCCGGGGCTTCGGCCGCGACCTGTTTCTCCCATAGATCCTTAACTTCCATTGCCAAGGATTGCACCACTCGGGTCAGCTCTGCGGCTAGCTGATCCATCACCACCACCAGTCTCTGCACAATAATAAGGACCAAAGGGAAGGGGGGAGGGGAGAAATATATGGGCTGGTGATTCTGTCAGGTCCAGGGTAGGGCAAGGAGCAAGGGACGGGGCACCACTCACCCACACATTCACCTGACGGCAAGGGTGCCTGGAAACAAACCCTCAGGATAGGATTAGGCTGCTGGATTAGCAATCCGCTGCCTATATCATCATAGGGTATTCGGGGATAGCGCACACGTAGAGTCTGCCTCTAGGTATCCACACACACACAGGGCCCAGGGTAGGGGTGGCAGAGCAGTATGTGAGGCAAGGGGAATGTGCCCGACCCCCAGGGTAAGGGGGGAGGTGACAGGACTTGCACCACCAGAAGGTTCCCAGGGCAGTAAGACTAAGCATACAGACTTACCGGTTAGAATACTGACGTGCACCCACTCACTCACTCAGTCAATCCAAGTGCTCTGCAACCAAACACACCAACACTCTGCACAGGAACTCAAAACCAGGAAGGGGGCAATGAAGGGGCCGGTATCACAGGCGTTGCAGCACTATCACCAGCGCTGAGTCTCTGTCACGGTGCTGCTTTTATCCTTGCTGTGCTGCTGATGCTGCAGACGTAGGGAGCAATGCAGTGCCAGCTGCGAGGCTGGGGGCGGGGCCTTCCTGCTCCGCAGAGCCGGCGTGGTCTCGGCAGCGCCTGTTACTGGTGAGGGGAGACGTGTCTGAAGCCTGCACCGGCGGTGGGGGTGCCATGGCCGGCTGCAGTGCTTCTCCGCTGGGGCCTGTGACGGGGGGGTCCCTGCACGTCGGTAGGACCCTCATGGGGGGTACTGGGAGCCCTGGGGGGGTGCAGATACGGGGCGTCGGGGCCCAGGTTCTGACAGAGGGACAGGCGGTGGGGACGGTGTAGCCTTTGTTTTTCAGGTGTCATGGACTGTGAGGAGGTACCCAGTGCAATTAATACCAGGGATCGAGGCCCATCATCTGGTAATCGATTTGGCGGGGGACAGATTAGGGCTGCTGCTGGTCTACCGTGCACCTTCCTGTCCAGCAGCGTCCCTCTCCACTCTAGCTGAACTGGTGTGGGAGGTGGTGTTCAATATTCACGTCGATGCTGGATCTGCAGGGGCAGAGTGTGAGTTCATGGCCTGTCTCAAATGTGGACCTGTCACAAATGCTGATTGGCCCGACACATGGTGGGGGGCATACTCTCGACCTGGTGTTTTGTACTAGCCTTGAGGCAGGGGATCTGTTGGTGGGGGAGGTATCAACAATGCTCTAGTCTTGGACAGATCATTACCTCCTCCAGGCCAGGCTCCTGGCACTGTCTGCCCCCGGAGGGGTGCAGAGCCTATTTGATTGGCTCATCCACGAAGACTGATGGAACCAAATTGGTTCCGGACTACTCTGGGGGAATTGCCCTCTGATCTCGACGGCTGTTCGGTCGAGGACCTTGTTCTGGCTTGGAACACCCTTGCTGGCGGAGACCATCGACTGGACGGCTTCGAGGTGTCCACTGCTCGGGCACCGCAGGTTACCTTGGTTCACTGAGGGGCTGCGGTGCTTGAAGCAGGAAGGACGACGGTTAGAGCGACGATGGCGCTTCTCTTGGTCTGAAGCCAACAGGTTGTGGCATACAGCTAGTTTACAGGCCTATGCCATGGCCATGAGGGCAGCAAAGAAGGAATTCTTTGCTGCCCTCATAGCGACCGCAAAGTCTCGTCCAGTGAAGCTGTTCCTGGTGGTGAGGGGGCTGGTCAGTCTGGCCTCCCTCCACCTGGGCGTGGAATCTTCCAGGGCCTGCTGTGACATGTTTGTCAACTACTTTGCAGATAAGATCGCTTGGATTCACCACGACTTCGGTGCTGTAGTTTCTGCAGAAGGAGGAGAGTCAGAGGGTGTGGAAGCCTCGTCTGGTCTAGTTTCCACCTGTTGTGAACTGGATCTGTGCCTGTCCTGGCTGGTTAAGGCCTGCAGGGAGACATTAGGGCTGTTGCTGGCGGGGGTGATCAGCTCCTCTCTTCGAGAGGGTAGAGTCCCGGTATGTTTGAAGGAGGCGGTGGTCCAGCCTCTGCTCAAGAAACCATCGCTTGACGTTGATTCTCTCGCTAGCTATCGGCCAGTCTCTAACTTTCCCTTTTTAGGGAATTTATTTTTTTATTTTTAAAAATTATTATCCCACCCCTCCTTCCACAGGTAGCTTGGGGCAACTCACATCATACAAAATATAAAAACATTTAAAACAACTTTAAACAACTTTTAAAGGAGGTAAGATACCCGCCCACCCCACCCAAGCCCCCACCCATCTCCCTCACCAAACACGTAGCGGAAAGGCCAGGTCTTACAACTTCATCAAAAAGGTTATTGAACAGGTGGTGGCTCAGCAGCTCCAGGAGCATCTAGATGGCCTCAGCTTCCTAGATCCCTCCCAATCTGGCTTTCACCCAGGTTATGGCTCTGCGCTTGTGGACTTGGTCGACGACCTGCACTGGGAGACGGACCAGGGACGTTCGACTTTACCGGTCCTATTGGATCTCTCAGCTGCTTTTGACACGGTTGATCATGGGATGTTGGTGACTCGCGCATGGGACCGGGCAGGATTGGGTGAGACGTTTCTACAATGGTTCCATTCCTACCTAGCCGGTAGGACCCAACAGGTAGTGCTGGGGGAGAAGTCCTCTTCCCCCCCACCCCCACCCCCCGTGACCTCTAGTGTGGTGTCCCGCAAGATTCTATTCTGTCCCCACTCTTGTTCAACGTAAACATGCAGCCATTAGGCGAGGTCGTGAAGCGGTTCGGAGTGAATGGTCATCAATATGCTGATGACACTCAGCTGTACCTCTCATTTTCATTAGACCCAGGCCTGGCAGTCTCTGTGCTTCTGCGGTGTTTGATGGCCGTGGGGGACTGGATGGGGCAGAGCCGACTGAAACTGAATCCTGACAAGACAGAGGTAATGTTGATGGGGAGAGCAGCGGGTGTGACTTCCCCCATCATTGATGGGGTTTGCCCCCCATTGCTCTCCTAGGTGCGGAGTCTAGGGGTGCTCCTGGATTCCCGGCTCCGCTTGGATATCCAGGTGGTGATGGTGGCAAAGGGGGCTATCCGACAGTTACATCTGGTTTGGCGGCTTTGGCCTTATATCTTTAATTCCGACCTGGCCACCATCATTCATACTTTTGTTACCTCAAGACTGGACTACTGCAACGTGCTCTATGTGGGGCTACCCCTGGTGATGGTCTGGAGGCTGCAGCGGGTGCAGAATGTGGCATCCTGGCTCCTTACGGGGTCGGGTCGCCGGGAACACGTTACATCAGTGCTTCATTCTCTGCACCGGCTGCCTATTTTCTTCCGGGCCCAATTCAAGGTGTTGGTTCTTACCTTTAAAGCCCTACACAGCCTCAGCCCAACCTATCTGTGGGACCACCTCACTCCCCAGGTCCTCGATCGGCCCCTGTGGTCCACTGGGAGTGCCTTTTTGAAGGTCCCCTGAGTAAATCGGGGGGCCACCATGGAAAGGGTGTTCTTGGTGGCCGCACCTCAGCTGTGGAACTCCCTCCTGGAGGAGTTGCACCTGGCCCCGGATCTACTGACTTTTTGTCGGGTTTGTAAAACTTGGCTGTTCCGCCAGGAATTTGGTGGACAGGACGGATGAGGGAGGGTTGGGTTGAGGGTTAGGGTGAGTGGAGTTTTGTTTTATGTTTATATTTGTATAGCTTCACCACGTTGTTTTATATTGCTATTTTATGTTTTATATTTTTGTTTTAAATTGTAAGCCGCCCCGAGCTGCTCTGCAGAAGGGGTGGGGTATAAAATTGTAAAATTAATTACAATTAATTAAATAAATCTACAGACCCTGCCTTGCGACAGGGCTGTATGGTCCAGTCACACGGGTTAACCCGCTTTGAGCAATATTATCCCACTTTGGGGAATGTTACTATGCACTGCGTCCTCAGCCTTTTTCAGAGGGTGCAGCACATAGTAACTGGCTGCTGCAGCCTGTCCCACCCCGGGGCAGAATGAGCATCTGGTGGCCACCGGGCATATGTGCCGCTGCATTGCATTTTAACATTGCCCAAAGCGGGATAACGCTGGCCAGAGTGAGATAACGTCTCGTGTGGCTGCACCCCGTGAGTCTTCACAGGCTCCAGCTCAAATCACACTGCACAGCTTGGATGTAAGCCAATGCTCCTTTATTAACCTATTAACAATGGGTGTTAATCAACGTGACAGTGGCCTGCTGTGGCCTGTGGGCCACCATCACATTTAAGGGCCATTTAGTTGTTTGGCCAGCAGTTTCCCCAGGCGTGGTGGCTAGCCCGGGCTGTGACTCCAGAGACCTCTGGAGTCTCAGCCTGGGCTAGCAGCCACCACACCTGAGGAATGGCCTGTCTGACTGGGGATACAGCAGGCTATGACGTGTGTGTTCCCAGCCCAGAGTGACCCCCATGACAGGAGGCCACGTCACTGGCTGCCATGGCTACCTGTTGTGGGGAGCAGGTGGGGTCACCCGACCACACATTCCCTGTCCTGCCCCCTCTCCCCCGGGCCTGGCCGTGTGAATATTTGTTCCCCAGCTGGACCCTATCCTGACCAGGGTGCAAGTGGCACCTCAGTCCAAATCGTGGCGTGATGGCAGACCGTTGTTATTACCTAATGTTCTGACAGTTTGCTGTCCTCCCTGCCATCAGTACTCTGGCCAGCAATATCTCCCTTCCCTCCCTTGGAATTAGTACCCTGGCCAACTCCCAGCACAAACTAGCCAAAGAATGCTTCTGGGTTGGTGGTCTGCAACAGACAGTTGTAGAGTCTGCTGCTCTTAAAGCCCCTGAAGGGGTTGAGGCCAGAGTGATGGATAGCAACTCTTAAAAGGCTAGTACCTGCTCCGTCAGAGTAGTCCTGGCAAGAGACAGGCTAATAAGCAGAGTCTAGCAGCCTGGTCCTCAAAAATGCCTCATACTGAGGATCACCACCAAGGTGAACAGGTCAAATTTTGGCTACATGATAAATATAATTGGCTGCATTGTGTGTATGCTGTTGAACTGATGAGCTGCTTTACTGTGGGGACCTTTCTCCTACACCTGTGTATCATCTCTTCCTCCCTGCTCCAGGTATACAAGAGCTGAGGAAGTGATAGCCTCTGGTGGCAACAAAAGGGCACTGGCCGTTTTGTAGCCATTCAGTGGCAGGAGCCCGTAACCCTTCCCTTTTGTATGGCTTTTCTTTGTGTTCTGTGAATGGTTAAATTTTGTTTTATTTATTATTGATATTGTTTTAGTTTGTTTGGTATCTTCCTTTTGGGAGGTATGAGTATTGTTTTGATCTGTTTTAATAGTAGGAATATTATTTTCACATGACTGCGGTGTACCAGATACAGGGACTTGTGTTCATTGTGTTTTTCCCATTGCCACCAATGGGGCAAACATTGGTCTCTGACCACATTGATACCGCCTGTGGTTGTATTATGTGGATGGTATATGTGCATTGTATTTTTTCTACAGGTATAATAATCTGCATGTGATAACAGCAAGTGAAACGTAAGCCGGCCTTAAGTTTGGCACAGTCACTGCATCATTACGGGGTCTAAATATTTTTCATAATCTGATTTATGAAGGAGAATACAGAAAGTGGCCTTTGACAGTTGAATTCTATTTTATGCTTGAGTGAGTTTGACTTATTTCCAAAAAGCTTTTCCAAATAAAGAAATGCAAGAAACGAATGCAAAAGAATGTTATGGTGTTCATATATGATTTCTCTAATTCTTCAAGCAGCTTCACTTTCAGGGCTGTGCCACCACTGGCCACTTGTCTGGAATAGTGTGGTGAAGGCTATGATGTGGATTAATGTTTGCTCGGAACCAGAAGATCTCAGCACCCATTCACCTGCATGCTGAAAAAGTGGCTCAACGTGAGACAGTAAGTGTCTCTGCCCGTAACGCTTGGCCACTTTTCCAGCCACCTAACATGGGGACAAGCATTACATTTGTTCAAGCAAGCCTAGGAGCGAACTACAGAGGAAGCATAGGTTTGCTCCCCAGAACAAATCAGTGAACTCATCATACCTATGGAGCAGCTGTAAATATGAAATGCAACGAACATCTGTTCATCACTGCCACCCCGCCAAAGCTTTGCTGAGTCAATTTTACCAGCACAGATTTTGCTGAGTCAGTTTCATCAGTGGGAAGAGGGAGCCTTGCTGAGTTGATCTAACCAGTGCAGGGTGGGTGTTAACCTCTTTTGAAAATCTAGCTCTTAGTGCAGTGGTTTCCTTTCCAAACAGTGTGTCAGGACCCCAAGTGGGGTCACAAACCTAAATGTGACCCCATGTCTTTACTGCTGTCTGGGGTCACAGGGTAATAGTTGACTCAAAATGGGGTGTCACAGGCAATAGCTTTGGCAACCACTGTCCTGGGGTAAATCATGGACTGGGGAATCTTTGGTCTGAGTGGGAACTGAAAACTTCTGGTGCATCAGAATACTTAGCTTGCCATTGTAGAGTGGAGTAGTTGCTTTTGGACGTGGACATGCACGGGTCTCCTGTGCGGATCTGCCCCAAGGGTCTCCCAGGGTTAGGTCTGTCCCTCTCCCACTCCTGACTCATCGCAGGATCGTTGAGACTCACCCGTCCCCTACACAATGGGCAAAGGAGAGGTAACCCATCTTCTACCATCCTCGCCTCCTCTCTCTCTCCCTCCCATTCTCTCTTTCTCTCTCCACTTCAAACTCAGACTTGGAATTTCATACACACGCCTTGAAGACTTTGCGGCCCCCCCCCCCTAACCACTCTCCCTCTCTCTCCCTCTTGTCTCTGACCTCGGGCAGACTAGCCTACTTTCTGTTCTCCACAAACTGGATTTCCTCTCGACAGTGCTTAGTTTAACCCTGTAAGCACTACTTCAGACTAGGCAGCGCTGTTTGTATGTGTCTGTGTTCTGTTAACCCAGATAAATAAACATCCCCTCTTTCTTTGAAATATTCCTTGTTTCTGTCATGTCTTTTGAGAGGGGGAAGAGGTTAGGCCAATCGGTTGTAGCGCATCACGACCTCAGACTGAATCCCTAGCACACAGAGACCCTAAGCAACTGAAAAGACTAATTCCCCAAAATTTGAGCTCTTGCCTGGGCACTGGGACCCTCCCCCTCCAGGACCCCTGTGTTCACACGTGGAGAAAGGGTAACGTGGTAACAGCGCACACCCCCATACTCCACCTGCCGTCCACGGACCCGGGTCTCTTTTCTGGGTGTTTTTTGGTTCCTCACTCTCAGCTCAGTTACTATCAGTTAGTGACAGATTAACATTTCCTTCTAAAAATATTCAGTATCCTTGCCAAGATCTGGTTAATATTTAATTTATTGCTAACAAAACTTCAGAATAAAAAAAATGTGAGCATCATGCTATAGTTTGGGGGGAGGATTTTTTACATGGGAATTCTTAGATAGGGAATATTGTCTAGCACATTCCTTGCCCGTTATGATGGAGAAGTTGAAAGGATTCGCATTATTCTCATTCTGTCTACACTCTTATTAATCATAAAGCTAATATATTATTTAGTGTTCATATAGCTCATTTTTTTCCTTATTTTCCCCTTTGGGATTTGAAGTTCAGAATTAATATTCCTGGTTTTTTCAGTTATATCCTTCGTTTATTTTAGTTTCTAAAATAGGTTTGAATTCCAAATTCTGCGAAATCTTTCACTACTTTTTTTAAAAACACAAATCCATCCCATTACCACTTAAATAAAGATTGAATAATGAAGAAATACAGCTGTGGTCTATCAGAACTTGATGACACCTAATAGAATATTCTAGACTAGAACTAGTGCCTGGAATACATCTCACTTTGGGCACAATCTCCATCCGTTAAAGTCAATGACTCTGCTTTCATTGACTTTAATGGTGGAGGATTATACCCATAGCATGTCTAAGGCCATTTTTAAAGGGGCACAGCTGTGGGTTGGGTCCGTGTGCACTGAGTGAAGCAGCCACAGACCGCCCACCCATGTCGGATAAGTGGGGAGCAATTCAAATGGGCGGCGCCCAGGGAGTTCACAGTCCCCACAACATCCATCCCTCCACTCACCATGCCAGATCACAGTTCAAATGGACAGCTGGCCAGGCCAAGAACCAGCCAGCCACCACATCAACATGTGGACCACAGGATATGAAAAACATGACTGGTCGTGGGCAAATGAAGCCGCTGCAGCCTTTACTGCCTCTGCCACCTGCCCCCAGCAGGAATCCCAGAGGGTGTGGGAGGAGGGAGAGGGGAAGGCAGACCCATGCAACTGCTGCATTGCATAGGGCTGGCCACCAGAAATACAAGGGCACACGAAACCTCGGGGCATAGCACACAGCTGACAGACAACTTAGGAACACAAGGAGGGCATTGAATGCATCAGGGAGACCAATGGGACAGCAGCCGAAAAAGCCAAGCAATTCACACCACCCGCACTCTCCGGCAGGATGACAGTCCTGTTTCAAACATATGCCCCACACAGCACAGAGTAACAGTGGTAGCCCCCCCCCCCCCTTCCAATTTAGATAGATGTTTCTTGTTTTTTTTACTTAGCCATCAGGGTAAATTAAAATTCTAGCTTCAGTAGAAAGCTGGAGGAGGGGAGACAGGAAAAACCTCACCAACCCAGACAATCCCGGTAAAGCAGAATATCAGGTACTTTTGTTCCTGTAAGCATTGGTAGCAAGGCCTTTTTACTCATCTATATGCAGCTATTAGGCAACATCATGAGAGACTGTGGGTTCTGATGCCAGGAATATGCTGACAAAATAGAGCACTCAGTATATTAATTTCTCAATCCTGAGCCTACTTGTCCAGATCCAGCTGAAGCCAATGGGAAGACTCCCATCCTAGGCTTTGGATCAAACCCAGGATAAGACCAAGAGCCTGAACATTTCCTCCACAGATGGTATTACAGTCAGTGATATAACTGCAATTTCTCCATGTGAAAACTCATTCCTCATGTTGGATTTTCTTTCGAATTTTGAGAAAATACAATGTCTTTCCTCCCTCATCTTTATATATATAAAAAATAAAAAGACCACATGAAACGAATCATTCATGAAATAGAAGCCATGTTTGAAATTATGCAGAGGCACAAAAGCACCATAAACTAGCACGCTTCTATTTTATAAAACAGCTGAAGTCACCCCTTGGTCTGAAAAGTTGTATGTGAAGTTTCAGCCCAGAGTGAATTTCTCACAGCTGATTTATAAAACCCTGAAAAATTGAAGCACTGACACAATCTGAACTACAGTTTCCTGAAGGGCAGGGCTGGAATAGGATTCTAGGAGCTAATAAGTCCCATTGTGGGAGTAACTTGTCATTCAAGCCCTGTTGGCAAATTTGAGAAGGTCAGTGCAGACGATTTGTCAAAGTTAAATACATCAGCTGTTTAAAATTTCATTTCCAAGATGTGAATGATTGGACTATATTAGGATCTCTTGAGTTCCAATTTTTTAAAAAGTAAAAACTGGTTTTGAATTGAACAGCTGGAGAAAAGTGTTGAAATGCACTGAAATGATTTCTAAATGTGTCTAATTTATGCTGAACTCACATTTGGGTAGAAACTGAAATTTTAAAATTGGAGAGCTGTATGCAAACGTTTTATTCTAAGGAGAATAAGCATGGCTTATATACTGGAACAAAGGGCTAATCCTTGAATCTCTGCCAGAACTATTATTTATTTATTTTAAAATGATACCCTGCCCCTCCTGCCAGGCAGCCCAGGGCGGCTAACAAATCAATCAGTAAAATACAATAAAAATACAATAATATATATAAAACATTCAATAAAAACAGCAATAAAAATGGTGAGAAAAACCCCATAACCTCCACCATCCCATCCACCCTCACCCTTCTCCCTCGCCAAACGCCTAGTGGAACAGCCAGGTCTTACAATTCCTACGGAAACGCGGGAGGTCTGGGGCCAGATGGGCCCCCACGGGGAGGGAATTCCACAGGCGCGGTGTGGCCACCGAGAACGCCCTGTCCCGCGTGGCAACCCAGGGGACCTCCAACAGAGTGCCCCCAGATGACCGCAGGGGCTGGTTCAGAACCCAGGGCGAGAGGTGATCTCGCAAATAGACAGGGCCCAGACCATGTAAGGCTTTATAGGTCAAAACCAGCACTTTGAATCGAGCCCGGAAAACTATTGGCAGCCAGTGTGGAAATCGGAGCACTGGTGTAATGTGCTCTCAGCGGCCCAGCCTCACCAGGAGCTGGGCCGCCGCATTCTGCACCAGCTGCAGCTTCCGAGCCGTCACCATGGGTATACTCAAGCTGTTGAACCAACACTATATAAGCAACACAGAAATATATCCTTCTAATGGAGTGTACAGCCCCTTTAAGGGGAACTGCAGCAAGGCTTCTGGGAAGGAGGGGAGTACAAAAATGGCAACTGATGCAGCTCAAGAGGGAGTAAGAATGAAATGAAACTGTCCAGGTGTCGGGGGAAACTGAAAGGGGGTTAAAGGTAACCCCTTGGGAACAACGGAAGAGACTGTAATGGGCTGAGTGTTCTGAAGAATTCTGGAACTAAAAATGGGACTCTGCTCTGTTGCTGATCGTGAATAAGCCCTGAGAGAAAACAAAGAGACAAGATACTTTGCTGCTGACTTTGAGTCTGGTTTGTTTGAAAAACCCTGGGGGGAAAGTAGAAGGGATCTCTGGGTGGACTAAGCCAGCTTAGCCTTAAAAAGCCAGGGCTTGGACTGGTTGGTGTAGAGGGCATACTCCTGCAAAGATCTGTGGTCTGCCAAGAGCTCATAGGTTGCAGTCCTGACTGCAGAACAATAACCCAGTCACTTAAAGGTCACCAGTCACCTTCTCTGCACTTCTCTGAAGCAACCAAGGTTGGCCACTGCCAGAGATAGGATGCGGGGCTAGATGGACCATTAGTCTGCCCAGTATGTCATTTATTATGTTAATGCTTCCACTAACAATGTAACACTGTAAATTCCTAACAAAGTTACAATAGATCTCCTAACTTTTTAGTTGAAGACAAACAACTTTGTAGCTGTTGGTGTAACTTTGAGCTAATCCTTGAATGTTGGGTGGGGTGGGGGATTCTGACCCAGAGAAGCTGCCCGTCCTTGACATACAAATCCACCCCACCCACCCCCCAACCCAGAAGTCCCCAGCAACACCTGGAATCATTTGAAAACTAAACTCAGAGATCTGTGAAACACTAAAAGAAGTTTATTGTGGATGGGTTTATTATTCCAGAGCTTGCATGTTCCTTTTCTATTCCATTTGAGCTATTTCTGTCAGCAGCAAGACACACCCAAGGCAGATCTGCCTGGAGGGCATCTTTCCCCCTCCTTCTGGAAACCTAGTGAGGCTTCCCCTTGTCCCAAAACCTTTTGTCCTGCAAATGAAATCAAGCTAAAAGCGACTCCATTCAATTAGTCCATTAGCCTTTTCCCACTTTGCCCTCTTCCTTGAATTGTACATGAAGCAGAGAGCTGCTGGGAGTTCTTGGGGACTTGGGTGGCTGGCATGTGGACATTCATTTCCCACCCATTCTTAAAGTTGAATAGGATGTACCCCTCTGTCCCCAACTATAATTATATCCACACACCTAGCCACTGTTCCCTTTTCTTACTTTGGGTGTCTATAGATGGACACATCGATGCTCACCCACGGAACTGCTACAGAAATGGACCCAGTGCTGCCGCAGCCCACAATCCGCCCATGCAGCACCCCCTCCTGCCCACACACACCATTGAGCTGTGGGCTAATCGGTTACAGTCGTAAAGTCCAACCCCTGGCTGGGAGCAGAGCTGCACTGAGTAGATGTCCACTGAGTAGATGGACCACAGCTCTGTGTTTAGGTGGCCCGCCCCAGAGCTCCACCTCTGCTCCACCTGTACATCTGGTGGGCCACCTTTAAACTGGCATGAGGCGGTGGTGCAGAGCCGTAGGTGTGAACTGTGTAAAAACACCCACTATGGTGCATGTACTGTAGTCCGGGCTAGCTTGTGCAAGATGCTGCACTTTCTGGTGCCATGGGGGGAGGGGAGTGGGGGGAGGGACAAGGGTGATCATATTTTAGATTTTCTGTTGCTGAAATTTTCCAGTTCTACTTTCTGATGTTTGGAAACTAACAGAACTTCTAGAAATAAATTTGGTTGATATCATGTATTTTGTTTAATGAACCCAGCCTAGAGTTTTTAGGGCTGTTCACCATTTCCTGTTGGGCTGGATTTTATTTCTGTTTTTCTTAAAATCCGAGGCCACTTCAAGCAGATGTATTTTACCATGTCTCTCTTTATATGAAACTCCTTATAACATAGGGATTTCAATAATGCTATCCAGGGAGTTTTACTTTCTTTGTCCTTTTTCATCCTACAGGATGCACAAGGGACAAAACTGCTAGGAACTTGGGAGAGATTCTTAAAATGTGTGGTTATTACAATTAGGCTAACTAGGTAGGGCTTTACTCCCGGGGGATCCTCCTGGCCGTCCAGTCAGGATAGTAGGGTAGATCCCGCCGGGAACCACTAGGAGGCAGACAACTAATTTTCTAGACCCCCTAATCCCAGGGATCTATCTTCTGTTCCCCAGTCTTGTGTCTGCCTGGGCACAGCTAGGACGCAGCCTGACTGTCTCCCTACTAAGACAGTCCCAAAAGGAAAGGAAAGGATAAAAAAAAAAAAAAAGGATTGGGAGGCTCTGGGTGCCAGGGGAGGAGCAAGTCCTCTCCCTGTTCACCTCCCTTCTGCGAAGGGATCTTGGAGCATGGCCGGGCACCACCTTCCCCGTAGGCGTGGGGGTCCCCAAAGAGCGGGAGCGACAGCACAGAAGGGAAGCAGAGAGAGACGGGCACAGCAAGCCTCGCCTCTGCGGAGAAGGGCCAAGCAGGAACGGCAAGTAACCCGTTCCCGGAATAGAAGCCCGTCAGATCCTCCCTCTCCCTCCTCCCCAACCCTCGGGCGGAGATCCCTTCCCGCCTTTGCAGAGCTCCAGCCGCAGCATCCTGGCTTGGGTAGCTCTGATGCGGAGAGGCTCGGCCCCCACTCACTGGGGGCAACTCCTTGCCCCATAGAGCCGGCCAGGCATCTGGAACAACATGCAGGGCAGGAATCTCCTATCTGGCGCCACCCCAGCCCACCTGCAAATCAGAACCGCGGTGCCACAGCGGCCCGAGGGCAAGACCTTCCCCTCCCCCACCCGTCCCTCGTGACCAGGAAAAGGCGCAAAAAGGGAAAAGAAAATGGCCCCCAAGCGCAGGGCCATGACAGAGCGGACAGAGACAGAGGAACAATCCGCCTCAGGGAGCCCCACTTGCACACCCCCTCCAGCCCAAGATCTCCACATGGAGGTACTGAAAGAAATTCTCTCAAAGAGGAAGAGTTTTCTCCCCCCCCCCCACCCCACCCCAGGGAAGGAGCAGAACGGGCCTTCAAGGGGCGCTCGAAGGGGGCGGGGAAGGGAAAGCACCCTAGGGCCAAGAAGCCACAAAAATCCGGCCGGGCCCTAGAATCTACAACCTCCTCAGACAATGAACCCCCGGAGGAGGTGCTGTCTGTACAGTCCTCAGAAGAGAACGAGGTAGGGTCTAGGAGGAGGAAAAGAAAGTGCAGGCCTCTACGCAGAGAAAGCAGCGAAGAGGAGGGGGAGGTGTCTGACCAAGCCTCAGACAGCGAAGAGAGATCAGGAGAGGAAGAGCAGGGATTAGATGCCCCGTCAGACCCGGACAGGCACTTCCCCAACAAATATAGGGACCAAATTTATGACCTGGTCACCAAGGCCCTCCACCTAAGGGAGAAGAAGGATAAGGAAGCATCATCTGAGTCCTCGGAAGAGGAAGAGGGCAGAGAGTACAGCCCCCAAGCAAGAGATAGGGATAGGGGGATGGCCTTAGACAAGGTCTACAAGCGCATTATTAAGAGAGAGTGGCAGTGGCCCAATAAAGGATCCAGACTGTCCAAGGCACAGGTGGCACTTTATTCCCTATCTAAGAACAAGAATGCCCTACTCGCCATTCCCAAGGTGGACGCAGCGGCTGCCTCGCTGGCCAGAAACTCGATCTTCCCCACCAAAGGGGAGTGCTATCCCTGAGATCCAACAGACAATTTATTTATTTATTTATTTATTAAATTTATACCCCGCCCCATCCTGAACCCAGCTCGGGGCAGCTTACAATCATAAAATGTCATATAAAACAATGCAATACCTAAAATAGCATATATAACAATTAAAACATATAAAACTGTTGGAAATGCAAGGACTGTGAGATCATTGCATCCATTTGCCCAATGCAGAGTTTACAGAGGAGTGTGAGTAGCTAATCATCAATAAGCAGGCAGGAAGCATACTTAAGCTTAAGTAGCTTTATTAGGAAATACATGTAGGATAGGAAAGGCCTACATCTATGCTAAGTCCTAAGACTAGGTGTGTTCA
>QEPC01013438.1:2644058-2654704 GCA_003113815.1 Sphenodon punctatus | reverse complement strand
ACACACACACACACACACACACAGACTCATGCACTCTCATTCTCACACAAACATGCACACACATGAACTCTCACTCACACATGCACATATACACTGTGGGCTTTCCATTGAAAGCTTTTCATTTATATGAAAAGGACACAATCCATGTAACTAATGGAACCCCATCATATCCTGATCTTTCTAACAAATGCCCTTTTATTCAGGTTTTTCTGATTTCCATGTTGGGAATTACTGAATTATCAAATACATGAGAAATCAGAAGGCTAGAGATGCCTCAGCTCATTTCCGTTTGGAATTTTCCATTAAATATACATCAAGGGAAGAGGGAAAGTTAAAGTTGTGACAGTTTGTGATAAGGGAAAGGGCTTGGGTTGTACCTGATGTCACAGTCACATCTAAAGCCACTTCCCCATGTTACGTGGGCCAGCGATTCTCCCAGTGGGTAATCTTCCGGCCAGGAAACTTATACTGAGCTCTGCACATGGATGTGGGGCTAAAAGCTCGAAATCCAGCCCTGACATTTGTAGAAAAAAAAAAGCTGCTGGATGTGGCCAGTGTTGCTTTTAGCCCCACACCTCCCCGATGTGCAAAGCTCGGCATACGTTTTGTGGGCAAGTGAGTGTAGTGAAAAGATTGCGAGAAGACTTTTGTGCACCGGTGGAGCCAGATTAGTGGGCATTTATACATCTTAGACTGTATATGTTATAGAATCCATCTTGATTGACATGTGTGTAAAAATATATAAATTGAGAACTGGCAACTTATTTCATACAATGGATGTGTCTTATGTAAGCCTCTTTGGCAACTTTCTTGTATTGTATACGTTGTTGTTTAGAGTGTCAAGGCCAAGTAACTAAATGTTATGGGAAGCCCTTATCAGTAGTGAGTTTAATTGGGGAGCTGGGAATGACCCAGGCCAGCTGCAGCTCTTAAATCTAGCACATGTGCAGTGGGTTGCATCGTGGATTACATAATTGGCCACACATGCACATGATTGGTAGAGTGAGTGTGTAACGCCAGAATACTATAAAGTACAGTGACTGAGGTCCCATCGGGGCAGATGCAGGCGCAGACAAACTTCACTGCTGGCCACTTGACAGACATGCTAGAGTGGGCACAGCAGAACCTGGGACCCACCCGAGGATCATTTCGCAGCCGGTGATTGGAGTTTCCACCTTGCACAAAGGGATGTAAGAGAGCTTGGTTTTACTGTTTGTATTTGCGTTTACTTTTCTGCTTTGTATATAATAAATCAGCTTTTTTGACCCCATTTGTCTGAGTTATCACTGAATTGATCCAAAGAACAAACAATTTCAATACAGTGGCCAATGTTTCTCAAGCAGAAAACGTACTGCCAAGTCACTATCTGCCTAATCTCAGTCGCTTTCCCCTTTTCTGTCTCCTGTCCATTTCACCTGCCAGTTGCCACCATCTTTCTCTCCTGCTGCCCCCATGTATTTGTTTATTTATTTCTTTATTTAGTTGTATTTTTATCCTGCCCTTCCCCAAAGTCAGAAGAAGGGAGCAGGCGTTTAGAGACAAAAGGGGATAATTAACTTAATAATCGCATGAATAACCAAAATTTCAGGTATCAGCTAACTGATTGATAACTGGTTAACTGAAATACTAATTAATATCACTTCATCATTACCACACTGAGGTAGATTGAACCTTGAGGTAATGAAGGCATGGATGACTGTGGCCAGGCCCATATCTGAAAGAAGGGGTTGTAGACATCTCACCAGATGGAGTTGGTGAAAGGTACTCCTTGTTACTGCTGCACCCTGATGTTCCAGATGCAGCGCAGGATCCAGAAGCATCCCAATGATGCAAATCTGAGTAAACAAGTGAGGCTGTACCCCATCAACCCCTCAACCCCCAGGTCACACTGCCGGCCAATCATCATCACTTCAGTCTTGTCTGGATTCTGCTTCAACTGGCTTGCCCACCTCCAGTCCCCAGTGGCAGCCAGGCACCAAGACTGCAGGACCTGAGTCGCATAAAAAAGATAGGTAGATCAGTCATCAGCATGTTGATGGCAGCACCTCCCAAATCTATGCACAATCTCACTCAGCAGCCTCAAACACGTCTTGGTTATTTCCCTGTCCCTCTCACAGTTTCAGTTCCCAATCTCTGTTCCTTCTCGGTTCTGGGTGTTTTTAGAGAAGCGCCTCCCCACCCATCATGCATGTTGCAAGGCTCCATAGGGCACCAATGTAGCCCTGCAACATGCATGATGGGTGGGCAACAGGTAGGGAGGTGCTTCTCTAAAAACACCCTATATGTCTGTCTTTAGATGAGATGGTACCACGCAAGTCCACCCAGTGGACACAAGTGATACCGCCCATTTAAATGTGGTGGCGGGTGGGTGCACTCTCCCATGACCCAAGCACTCCCAGCCAGCTCCACCAATCTCCCTGCACAGAGCAACCAGGAAAAACCCAGGTTGCTCCGTGGGGGGGGTGGTGCATGGGTGGATGGGGACGCATACCAAGCGCACACCCATCTAAACCCTCCTCCACCCACTGGAAGTGCTTGTGTGTTCAGTGGAGTGTACACAGACGCCCCCCCACCCCGCAGTGTTCATCTAAAAATGGCCTATGTCTACATACTGTGCAGAGCTCTCTTCCCCACCCCCTCAACAGCTGTCCTTCAAGGCCACACAAAGTTTTGGAAAGGGAAAATTTTTATAATCTCTTGTGTTTGAATAACTATTCCATATTTGACAAATAGAAAGATATTCCTTGCATGCAGTATTGGCTGTGGATTACAGGTATTAAAAGTGTATGTATGTACACAATTCATGTGACATACTTGGGGGGGGGATCTGCATAATGCAACAGGCAAACTGACAGGGCGTGGCTCAAAAAAGTCTAAAAAGTCTAATACTTTATAGACAGCCCCTTTTTCTCTAGTGTTAAAATCCATTCAACAAACCTCAGTTGTGCTGTCTCAGCCTTAGTGGAAAATATATGCAGTGTTACCTGATCCTGTGACCTTGGAAGCCCAACCCTTTGGGATGGAGTTGAGATCATTGCAAAAATGCCACTTTCCGCTGTTTTAGGGAGGAGAAGGATGCACATCTCTCACATTCACACCCCCTTGGTGGCTAGTTACAGTCTCAGAGGAAACTGCTTGTCCTCCCATCTGTAAAATGTGTGCAGTGATCATAGCTGTTGCTATGAAAACTGAACATCTCATCAGTATAACTACACACACTAAGCAGAAATAGAATCCAACAGACTCAACCCAGCTAGTGTTATTACAGGATTTTCACACAATCCTGAAGATAGTGGTATGTCAATTCTGGGTCCCATGTAAACACCTGTGTATACACACAATTTGAAAATAACATTTAATGTCAATTTTGGAGAAACTGGTAAGTTGCATAATATTTACAGAATGAGAAGTCATGTCTGTTTTCGATATGCAAGGCAATAATTCCTCAGCCTGGTATTGTAAGTACATTTGAAACGGACCCAGAGAGCTTTCTGCAGCGAGTCAGCTTTAAAAAGGTTGACATTATTCAAATTTAGTTTGGAAATTTCCAAAATAATATATGATTTGATCTTAATAAGGTCCTTGTAAATATCTTCATGCAGCATCTTTTTCTTACAAAATTCAAGGTTTGTTAATATCTTCACATTTTGTGAATGTTTGGTGGCTAATCACCAACAATATGTCTGTTTTAAGATTAAAATGTTTAAAGCATGTACTATAGCAGAAGTGGAGAAGCTTTCCCCTTCTGACTTGGAAAATTAGTGCAAGCTGGGGGTAGGAGTGCTTAACTCAAGGGTGGGGAACCTCAGGCCCGGGGGCCGAATGCGGCCATCAGCAAGTTTTTATGTGGCCCCTTTCCAGTGCCTGGATCTGTCCCCTGGATCCAGTCTCTACCCCCAAGCACTGAAAAACTGAACTCAGGATAAGGGAGCAGAGAGGCGGGCATGCACACATGGGTAGGGGACAGATCCACGACACAGAGCCATGATTTGGGCCCTCCTTTTCTTGAATACACCCATTTAGCACCTCCAACCTCTATGTGGCCCTTGGAGCTTGTACTAATTTTCAATGTGGCTCCTGGGGCAGAAAAGGTTCCCCACCCCTGACTTTAAGGGGTCAGCTAAGGAAGAGGAGGGTCTAGCTCATGGATCTATGTCATAGCTCTATTCTCTATCCTTGTGTGCACACCCTCATCACTGCTCCTTTAACCTGAGCTCAGTCTGTGTTTGGGGGTAGGAAATGGATCTACGGCCAAGACTCAGGCACTGGAAAGCAGTCAAATAAAAACTAGCCACAGATGATTTGACCCTGGGCTAGAGGTTCCCCACCTGTAGCTTTAAGAATATGAAGGAGGAATATTATGAAAGTGTTTTTTAAAGGTAAGAAAGTAAATTTTATCTATCTGCCCAGTTTGAACACAACTGCATACCTCAGTGCTATTCACTTTCAGATATCTGTCCGTCTGCTTGCCACTTTGTTTTAAAAAGTCTCGAACTGGTACCCTGGAGGTGGTGGCTGACCTCACACCATGGATGCCAAACTTTGGCCGGGCCTATGCTTTCTCACATAAGAGTGCTGCTAGCTAGGCCACATCTTAGGCTGTTTTTAAATGGACCGTCCCCCAGCAGTGGTCCGTGGTTGGTGGGAGGTGTGTGTTTCATGGGAATGCACACACATGCATGCCCACCCACCTAACACTGCTTTCAAACAGGATGCACCTACCCATGTCTACTGCTTGGGCATGAGTGGACATGAGCAGATGCCTCTCATGTAAAAACAGCCTAAGCCTCCTCCTTGGTCCTCGTTCCAGCCATGTCCTTATCCTGCCCACTTAGCTGTCTGATTGGCTGTCGGCCAGATAAAGACTGGCTGACAGCAACAGGAAGCTGGATACATCATCTTGTTGTCCCACCCTTCCTGCTCCTCTGATCTGAATCTGATCAGATCTGTTCAGAATCTGCCCCTTGCTCATGTTCTTGTTCCAGCCAATCCCGATCCTGCATGACTTCCAGCTCCTATTCCCTAAGAATCTGACAGAATGGGATTAAAACATGATGTTAGAAATAATGTTAATCTAATTTTGATCCAGATTATTTTTGTAAAGTGCTTCAAATGCCATTTGGTGGTGGTGGAGACCCTATAAAAATATTATAATTATTATTGTTATCAAACAGGAACCATTTCACTGATTTCAGTGGGGCAACTCATGGAGTAAAGTTCGAACATCTCACCTTAAATGTTAGCTAGTCAATCTGCAGTTAGGAGAAAATATATTTTGTCACCATTGGATGAGGACCAAAACTGAAAAGATGAACTAGAGGGTAAGACATTGGGCATTTTTACACACACCTTAAAGTTCCAGATTTTTCAATCTTCTGGGTTTACATGTTAACAAGTAAGTTCCGGATGCATTTTCACACACATGCAGAGACACACACACACACACACACTGCCCATAGGCAGTTCCTGGATGCATTCGCCACACAAACACTGCCGTGAGGCAACCTAAAGTAGCTGCAGCTGTAGACGTGACAGGCTGCCATGGAAACCGAGTCACCACAGCTGCCTGGAGCAAAGCAGTTTAACAGGAGAAATTTTTACACACAAAAGTTCTGGGAGAAGTTCTACGCAGAAGTTCAAAGAGCCAGATGTTTAAGATCTGGGTGAGTGATTTACACACACACAAAGTTCAGGTTGCAACAGCAAACATGCAGGAGAAACGTGTGTATAAAAACACCCATCATTCCACTTTGGGCAACATTAACACGCGATGCAGTGGCTTGTATGGCCACCAGATGTTCACCTCACCCCAGGGCAGGGAGGGCAGCCAGCTAACATGCAATGCATCCTCTGAAAAAGGCCAGGGATGCATCATGTGTTAGCGTTGCCCAAAGTGGGATAGTGCTGCTCAAAGTCAGTTAAAGGACCTGCCTCCTGTGTAGCCGGGTGGTGCTGCCCCACCCCATGGCAAGGTCCTCCGGCACCATTGGCAAAAAGCCCAGAGAGGACAGACCAGAGACTGTGTCACACCCCCAGTTCTCCCAAACTAGACCCAGCGCCCTTAAAAAGACCATGCGGCAAATTCAAACTCACACTGGGTGACCCTAGATTGTTCTGCAGCAAGCGCCCAACGCACAGCCCCCATGGAGTAACTGAGCTAGAGGACCTGTCACAGAGCAACAATGGAATGTGAGAACAGCCAGTCCAGTGTGGTAAGCCATTGCATGGGGCTGCTGACACAGTTGCCTAACGGTAGCTACAACTCAGGAGTGTGTATCCATTATATCGTTTCCAAAGCCATCAACCAGCAGTGCCACCCCAGGGACATCAGTGGGAGCCCAGACCCCTGCTGTGCCATGAGCTGGCTGGTTGAGGGATCCAGTAAGTGAATTCACTGGGGGTGGGGGGAGGGCAAGATTTCTTGGGAGAAAACTGAGGGGGGCGGGGAGCTGAGGAGGGAGCAACCAATATCTGCCAGTTTCTAACAGGGATGTCATTTCTCACTGTGTCCATAGGGAGCCAGCACAGCGAGGGAGGGCCGGAGAATCAGCCCCAGGATGAAGAGGCAGCTCATGGTAATGTTAGATGTGAGCAGAGGGTGAGAGGGCAGCAAGGGGGAACGGGGTGGGTGGGTTGGATGGCAAGCTGGTGCCCGGGGAGGGGCAACAGTAGGTGTAGAGCAGGAGTGGCGAACCTCAGGCCCGGGGGCCAAATGCAGCCCGTGGCAAGTTTTTATGTGGCCCCTTTCCACTTCCTGGATCTGGCCCTTGGATCCAGTTCTTGCCTTCAGTCACTGAAAAACTGAGCTCCAGGGGAAGGGAGCAGAGTTCAGGCATGCACACAAGGATAGGGGACAGTTCTATGGCACAGAGCCATGATTTGGGCCCTCCTTTCCTGGAGTGCATCCCTTAAGTACCCCTGCCCCAACTTCTGTGTGGCCCTCGGAGCGTGTGCAAGCTTTGAAAGTGACCCCCGGGAGGGAAAAGACTCCCCACCCCTGGTGTAGAGACATCTGGTGCAAGGGCCAGGGCAGAACACCGTGGTGGGTAGATGGGAATGGGGTAGCCCTAAACAATGGCTGTTTTGTCATCTCTACTGCAGGTTCACCAGTGGAACTGGTGCTGGCACCACTAACCCTGGCAGCCCAGCAGAGCCAGACACAGCATGGGCTTGATGGCACAAGGAGGATCTGGTGCAGCAGCTGCTGGATGAGACCACCCACTGGAGGAATGAGATCCGGGATTCAATCTTCTTGGCCCAGGAGCACTGCTGATTCCTGAGGCAGAATGTCACAGAACCAACCCTGGCTGCCAAAGCCCACTTGGAGTGTCACCAGGAGGATAACCAGTGGGACCAACTCATCAGGGAGCTGCAGGCAGGTCGCAAGGCACTGGTGGCGAAGGGCCACGCACTGTGCGGGATGCTACAGTGGTGCATTAGCATGCAGCGCGCCCTCCTCCACTATGTGGGGACCATCACAGCATCCATTACAGCTGCTCTGGGGCGGGCTCCATAGGCCGAGCCCATCCCACAACTCCCCCTCCCAGTGGCACTCCAACCGGCGTCCATCCATCAGTCCTGGTCTCACCAGCAACCTGCCCCATCCCTTCCTGCCCAAGCTACCAGCAACAGGAGCACCTTGTAAACCTCCACTACTATGGTGACAATGGTGCATTGTCTCACCGTGAACTGTTGGGCCACAGAGTGGCAGGAGTCAGGTGTTGCGAGCTTCCAGTTTGTGATAGTGACATGCTTGCCCACAGCGTTGGGGGCCCTCTTAACAGTGTACTCCCGTTCCAGCATTGCTTGGAGGATCTCCACAATGTGGAAAAGGAGCTGCCTGAACATCCTGAAGTTTGTTGGCTAATGCCATCTCCGACCACTCTATGCTGCAGGACACGAACTAGGCAGTCCTGGCAAGGGGCACCACCCTGCACAGGGTCAAAATGAGGGCCACAATCTCCTGGGACAGGTAGACTGCTGCCCTCATCAGCTCCTCCATTTTGGTCAGCATCCCTGGCAGCAGGCCCGCTTGCCACAGGTAAAGAGCCCTGTTAAGCCGCCTGAGCCTGTGGGGGTAGTGTATACTGTGCTGTACGGCTCTGGCCACAGGCCTGGTAACCCCGTCCAGGTAATCGCATATGACCATGTGTCAATCTGTGGAGGTGGCTAGCACCACATGTAGCACCTCCTCTGTCCTTTATAGTGTTGAGGAGTGCCTGCATGCTCCCACTCTACTGCTATCAGAGAGAGGGCTGTGGCATTGTTGGGGAACACACCTGAGGTTTCCAAGTGGTGGTGAAGGATCCCCCATGACCACCTGTCCCATGTGACCTGGCTGAATGAACGCCCAACTATTAGTTGGAACTGTCTGCAAATCTGGGTCTATCCTTCCCCATGCGGGTCCACCCTGTCACAGTCCACCTGTGGTTAATCCAATCCAGCTACCAACACTACCAGATACCAGCACTGTTAATGGGGTCACAAAGTCTCTTGCTCATGGTGGAACAGAGGAAGGAGAAGGGAAGAGGGGAGTCTGATATCCAGGTAACTACATGGCTGGGGGCACGCTTGGGGAGGGGGCATGGCAGGATGGAGGTGGGTGTTCCTCAGAACTCCCTCAGAGATGATGCTGCGCCACCCTGGAGCTCACAGGGCAGGATGGAGGTGGGTGTTCCTCAGAACACCCTCAGAGATAATGGTGCTTCACCCTGGAGCACGCATGGTTGCTCTTGGTGGGAGTGAGCCATGGAACAGCCTCCTCTCCCTATCCCTGTCGGCCACAGCCTCAGCCTCTCCTCTGTGGGAACGATTTCCACTCCACCCATTATTATTATTAACATTTATATAGCGCCAGTCGTGTGACCTGGTGCTGTACAGAACATAGAAATAGACGCGGTCCCTGCCTGTGGCTAACCCATGGGGAGAGGATGTTGTTGAGGGAACTGCAGGCAGGTCTTGGGTAGGCAATGGTGGGTTGGGGGGGCTGGTTCGGGCACCGGGTGGATGTTTGATGTGTCCGACTCCTGCCCATGTGTGCTACTTATGAAGACTGCCCTCAGTAAAGTACCCTTGCCCCCTCCCCCCCCAATACCTAATATGGGTCACCTATGGACATTGCCTGGTGCACATGTGTTCGGGGTGCACATGGTCTCTGGCTGGAGAGGGTCTGTGTCAGGAAAGCTGGCCATTGGTTTTACATCATAGACCCTGCTAGTTCTCTTATCTGGTTAAATGGTGTAATCTTTTTTCTGGCTAGTGAGCAGCTAGCGCTGCTCCCCACCCCATTCAGGCTTTGTGGGGTCTTTCTGCCTGATCTCATCCTGGGGTGTAAAGCCCATGGCGGGTGCTCCTGTCTGTGCCTGCTTGGGGTACAGGGATGGGATGATTTGGGGGATCTCGGGAGCAGATGGGGGTGGATGTACATAAGATTGTGGCAGACCCACCCTCCCACGTGGTTGCCCATGGGCACGAGGCTCCTGCTCTTGCTCCAGGCACAGCTTTGTGCCTGTGGGATGGTGTGCATGCAGGGCCCAAGTGGGGTTGGGTGGGGAATGTCATGGGTACACTTTACTGGGGCTCGGATGTCCAGGGGCCCCAGGATGTAAGACCATTATTTACTTTATTTATTTTAAGCATTTTTGAGTCGCACCCCCATGCCTACGGCATCTCGGGGCAACGTACAATTTCATAAAAACATTCCATAAAAACATTTTAAAAATAACACAATAATTTAAAGCTAAAACAGGATTGGAAAACAAAATTAATAAAAAGGTAGGCGAGAGCCATAACCCTAACCCACCCTCCTCCCCAAAGGCCTGGGCGAACAGCCAGGTTTTACAAGTCCACTGGAAAGTCAAAAGGCTTGGGGCCAGGTGAGCTTCCTCCAGGAGGGAATTCCAAAGATGCGGCCTGGCCACCGAGAATGCCCTCTCCATTGTGGCCCCCCACTTAACACGGGGGACCTCCAAGAAGGCACCCCTGGCAGACCGAAGGAGTCGCTCTGGGGCGTGGACGGTGAGGCAGTCCCTGAGGTAGGAGGGGCCCAGACCATGAAGGGCCTTCTAGATCAACACCAATACCTTGAACCTGGCTCGGCACGCTATTGGCAACCAGTGCAGAGTCCGGAGCACAGGTGTTATATGCTCCCGACAACCCGACCCCATCAGGAGCTGGGCTGCCGCATTCTGCACTAGCTGCACCCTCCGAACCAGGAACAAAGACAGCCCACGTAGAGCGCATTACAGTAATCCAGCCTCGAGGTGACGAAGGCATGGATGAGGAAGGCCAGGTCTGGGGAGTCGTATGGATGCAGCCTCCACACTAGATACAACTGGCGGAAGGCAGCCTTCGCCACCCCCTCCACCTGTCGATCCAGGCAGAGATAGGAGTCCAACACCACCCCCAGACTCCGAACCTGCTGAGCTATCAGAAGACGAACCCCCCCAATCAGGGGGGCCGACACTTCCCTCACCCTCCGCACCACCATCACCTCCATCTTATCGGGGTTGAGCTTCAGTCTGCTCTGCTGCATCCACCCCGCCACGGCCTCCAAACACTGGAATAGCAATGAGACAGCAGGGTCTGGGTCAGCTGAAAAAGAGAGGTACAGCTGAGTATCATCAGCATATTGGTGACATCACACC